>VYYJ01002031.1:0-24575 GCA_021029165.1 Cyphoderus albinus
TGAAGTTACTCATATAAAACAAGATAACTATTTAAGCCCATCCATTTCTCAGTGACTGTGATTGTGGAAAACAACATTTTTGGTAATTTGGTTCATTCATACCGGTCAAACTTTTTTGTTAACAATATTCATTTTCATCATATCGAACGCACTTTATAGGTAAATATTCATGGAAAAAGTAACCTAAAATCCACCTATTTAAAATCAAATCTTTTTTTTACAATACTATCTTTGTTACATTGTATGTTCAGCTCATCAAGGAGAAATGCCTTCACTTGACTCTTACATTGAATTTTGTAATGTACAAATTCACTTTTTAACTTTTATACATAACTCCACTACTCCTCCACCACTTCACCTTTACTCTACTCCACGAAAAACCTGTGTAAATATAATCCGTCCGAATCAGAAAGACTAGACTCAAGGCTCAGTCAGACCTCCTTTTTCGCATAAGGTATTTTACTTCTCTAGCTCTTTATATAAATTGAATATTGAATGAAGCTGTGTGTGGCAAAGTGGCAAATCAGAAATCAAATGGAAAAAGTCGCTGTGTGCTTTTATGCATGGTCATACTCAGATTTAGTCCACGTCTACCATTTCCATATAAGTAGCTGTCAGAGTTTGTTTACAAGCAAGCAAAGGTTTTGTGGACAATATGGGCAAGTAAAAAGTAAATGGTGTACGGCAGCGTATAATCTTCATGTTCATGTTATAGATAACGTCGGTAATAATATCAGTTTCATCTTTTATCGATTTTGTGGAGACAGTTAAATATTATAATAGTTGAATTGAAATAACTGTCACGCCGCCGATCACGTTGTGTATAATTACACAACAAATGTGGCGTATCTTCTTTTCGTCAACAACAGTAACACGACGCTTTTTCACCACTTGAATTCTTCAACAACCTTCCACGATTTAAGGCAATTGTAATTTATATAAGACGTGGCAGTTAGTGTTATTACATAAAGTGGTTTCTCTTCACTAGTCGTCATCGTCATAATAATTATTTATCCTTCCCGATAGAAATGCACACAAATTAATGATGTGTCACTCAAAAACAGTAAGCGATTAACTGTTTCGGATAGCCACCACCACCACCGTTAATCGTGTGCTGCGCTATAAGAAGTTGCATTTATTGACGCTTTAACTGCTGGTGCTAATCTGACCTCGCCTGACCGGCTTTGGTAACCTATCCAAAATGGATGTTCGGAAACGAAGTTCACAGCCTGAAGACTCTAAGCAGTTTTCCCAATCGGAAGGCAGCAAGCGCAAAAATGACAACGAGGTCAACGTCAATAAGACAAACGCTTTGAGCCAGTTTTTGTACCTGTTGGCTGTTATCTTCATATTTCTATGGGTGTTCCAAACCAATTTTGTGTTGGTCGACTCACATTCTCATGACCCTCATCCTCACTCGCATGACCACGACCACGGGCATCAGCACGACCACCATCATGACGATCACGAACATTTTGAGTCCCCCACGTACCGGTATTCTCGAGCCGCAAATGAAAAGGCGCAAGCAGTAAGAAAATTACTTTGTCTAATTTGTTGATAAGACAACCCTAATTTTTTATATCAATGATTAATATTGTGATTTGCAATTTTTTGTTTCAGGAATCAATCTCGTCACAAAAATCGACAAATCAGCAACAGGCTAGCGAAAAGACAACAGACACGCGCAAGGAATCTGAGAGAAACCCAAACCTTTGGTTTGAAGCTATTGGATCGACATTGCTTATCAGTGCAGCTCCATTCTTCATTCTTTTTTTGATCCCTTTGGACAATTCCAAAGAAAAACAAGATCTGCTCAAAATTCTTCTCTCGTTTGCAAGTGGAGGATTACTGGGAGATGCATTTCTTCACTTAATTCCCCACGCAATTTTAGCAAAAGGCGGGGATGATGACCATCACGGGCACAGTCATAGTCACAGTCACAGCCATTCTCATTCCCACGAAGGTGAGAAAGGTGGGTTTATTTACTTTTACTTTCACCATATTTAAATCAAATCAAGAATAATAGTTTCATTTTGAATTTCATTTCATTCGTTTTAATTTTGAAGACGGTGGAAATGCTGAAGACTTCCATGGTCATGACCTAAGTGTCGGGGTTTGGGTGCTGGTAGGAATTATAACATTCCTGATGGTGGAAAAATTAATTCGAATAATGAAAGGAGGACACGGCCATTCCCACTCAGCACCTGCTCCTCAAGTCCAAAAAGAGGAACGACAAAGTGACGAAGGTTCTGAGAAAAAGACGAAAAAGGAGGGCAAGAAAAACGGAAACACTGCACAAAAAGCTCAGGAGTCCGACACTAAAAATAAAAGCAAACCAAAGAAGAAAGGTTTGTTTGGACAAGCACACATAATTTCTTAATTGGAGCTTTAATTAAATATACTGAACTGCGACTAAATAATTGTCAATTGTCATTTTATAGAGGCTAATGAAGGCGATGATATCAAAGTGGCGGGGTACCTTAACTTAGCAGCAGATTTTCTACATAATGTCACCGATGGTATGGCGATAGGTGCATCATACTTGGGGGGTAGATCCATAGGAATTGTTACTACTTTCACAATCCTTCTCCACGAAGGTAACTCCACCCGACCGTTCTCTTTTTTTATTTAATTGTGATTTTTATTATGATGTACACTGGAAACATTTACCGCTAATGGTGAATATGAACTATTTTATAACTCATTTCGTAATTTACAGTGCCACATGAAATTGGAGATTTCGCTATATTGATTCAATCCGGCTGCAGTAAACGGAAAGCAATGTCTCTACAACTGGTCACTGCTTTGGGTGCTTTGACTGGAACTGTGATTTCTCTTATGGCAGAAGGAATCGGTTAGTTGTATAAATGTCGAATAAAATAAATTACAGTAATTACCTGTGTATGTATATATTGTCATTATAAAACTAATTTAACAGGAGATTCTGCAACAACATGGATTCTGCCGTTTACTGCCGGAGGATTTATTTACATTGCAACAGTATCCGTTATACCGGAATTGCTGCATGACTCCCGCTTTGGGCAAAGTGTAAAGGAAATTATAGCTCTACTAGCTGGAGTTTATATGATGGTCTTGATAGCACAATATGAATAAACGCTACATAATCAAATCTCGACCTTTTGAAACGCACGATTTTTTGGATGTAGTGTGTGTGAATTATAAAATCTCACTCTCACTTCCCATAACAGATTATTTATGCTTGCTGAAAGTTTATTTAGTGTGTGTGCTATTCGTTTTATTTGGTAGATCTTATTTAACATTAATTGAGAGTACCTATTTGTACTTTGTACTGCGAAAATATAACGAACAATATTGTACAATAGACAATGTGATGATGATGACACGTTTAATTTTTGTTAGGTTAAGAAAACTCTTTTGTTATATGAATCGTTAACAATAATATTGAAAAAGTGTATTCACTCAAGAGGAGCAGAGAAGAGAAGTTTGGGGATTGGGGCAAGAAGAGAACTGTAAAATCACAAAGGCTAAAAAAATCTTTTTCTCTTGTCTATCTATCTGAATACTTTAAAAGTTTAAAATCATTTCAAAAGTGGGGGAAAGTAAGATAAATAAAATCACATGAGTTAACAATACTTTACTAAGGTCTTAGTCTCCGTTATTTGAAATGGGCAGCTTACAAATGAAACCGACAGAGCATTTATCCGATACAACAAAATATTTTCATACGGCAAAGTAAACTTCTTGGAGGACAAAGTCCAAAGTGTCCAAACAGAATTTTTAAAAAAATCTACACTAATATGAGAAATGATAAGAGTAGCTCTCCGTGCATATTCGCTTTCTAGATATACAACGAATGCATACTCCAGTTCAGTTCCACTTCCAGTGCGACACATGCGGACATGTGCCATGCGCCTTTTTATTAGGGAAAAAGTGCACCTTCCATTCCTAGTTAAATAGTTTCTATTATAATTTCGTTCTTTTCTATGTGCATGCATTTGACGCTTCACGATTTCAACATTTCAACGATACTTTTGTACTTCTTCCTAGACAGAATTCCTCACATTCAAATGAAACATTGGTTTGTCATCAAACCCAAAACGTTTGGATTTTCTTTGTCCCAAGTCCCATGCATCTGCATAAAATAAGAGATTCTTTGGTCTATTGAGACTTGTGCAGACTAGACCACTCTATAAATCAGCGCAGCGCCTCCATAAAAACGAAGTCTTTACACACTTTTATCATTACAAAATCAATGTAAACGAAGATCAATGCAAATCATGCTACTTACACTGACTAGTTAAATTGATAAACTTACAAACTGAGTTCATTCTATTTCTTGACTCTGTCCACACTTCCACACGTACACAACTGAAGCAAGGAAAGGAACAAACCTTAAAAAACCCTATTATTTCGAGTTCATGGAAAACGTCGATTGAGCAAATTCGTGTTTCTCAGAAAGTCGGCACTATTCAATGCTGTGTATAATGAGAAAGTAAATGCATTAACAATAACAATGCTCACAATTGAACAATTCATTAGAGGACATTCAACGTAGATTGGAAATATTGGAATTAGTTAGAAGGTGGCATTTTTTATAAACCGACGAAAGGGACGTCACAAAGAATATTTGCCTCCACTTTCAGGTACGTGATTTTTCCGCTGATATTGATGTGTTGTTAATTTTAAGATAACATTTTTATACGATTGATTTGGTTTATTATATACATTTGTCATTCGGGTTAGTAGATTCGTGTTAAATTGTATATTACTCAGACACAGGTCTCTCGGTCATAGAATAATCGATTGTTAGTTTATTGCTTTTTGTTTTGATGCAAAAGTTAAACTCGTAAAAGGTAAATAATATGGCAAACACTCAGCACAATTACTTTATATGTAAAATTAAAAGTAATTAAAGGAAGCAAACTAACTACTTCTACTAAATTCCTATCCGTGCTGGTATTTTAGTGGATTGTTGAGGCCGATCCAAAAAAATGTACATAAAACTTGCAGCTTTTTTTAAAGGAAAGCACCATTGAGTCAATGAAATTGAGTGATAATCATTTTTAGGCATTTTAATTATCTTATCTTAACCAACCTTTCCAAGTTCCAACTTTTCTTAATATTTTCTGAATTTAATCTGGACATTTAATACGTGTTTACGTGTAAGAAAGAATTATATAGCTGATTTTTAGATTTTACAAAAAAACAGCAGCGTGTATATAGATTTTCATTTTCAGCGTAGATTCGATAGTTTCAAACATCTAAACGAAACAAAAATGCATTTTATCTATTTTATCTATTTTCTATTCCCAAATAACTAAATTTTTCTCTAGACGTAAAAATTCGAGTTGTCCAGCAGCAGCAATTAAGTAAATTGTGGTTTGTTGAATGTTGGTGTGGATTTTAAAAAGTTCCTACCTGAGTCCAACTCCAACTTGCCTGTCAGGAGAACGAACGCTATAGAGAATTACAAATTTTTACCTGATTAAAGTTTGAATACATTAATTTTTAATTGATTCGTTTATTAGAATTTAATATTTATGATATCAGGTATTAATGAATGATTTAATTTGTTTTTTTTACAGACAGAATAAATTAGCCAAGCCGATGGATATCCTTTCTGATTCCGACGCTAGTACCGTCAGTAGTAGTAGCATAATAAGCGTCGGCAGTAACAATGGTGGATCGGAAAACAGTGGCGTCATTAGCAGCAGCACAGCCAATAACAATCCACCAACACCTCAACCCATCCCGATCCCGACTTCTCCACTAATTGGAGGGGGAAATCGTGAGTTTTGTACAAATAATCTTCTAATTTGAATAAGTGTCCATCATTAAAAGAATGATTCAGCATGTTGTCTTTCGTTTTAATGATTAACAAACGTTCCAGCAATTGAAAACGAAAGCGATTTGGTGGGCTTACACTCAGCAATCTTTGTAGAATCAGATGAGGATGATTACGATTACGATGATGAAGACGATGAGATTTTGGATGAAGAAGAAAGTTCTACCATCATATACTCTCACTCCATCCCTGCTTCAAATAATAGTAATCCCATTTCATCTTCATCCTCCGCCCAAGGGTCAGGGTCAAACGCTACCACCACTTGTGGTCATCTCCATTGTATTGCTGTCGCTGCTAGTAATAACAACGTTGAATATCGAAGAGCATTTTCCGATCTCTTTCTGCTGACTGAAGCATCAAGCGCTACTGGCAACAACGACACTAACGACAGTCATAATCACAACCAGAAACAACACCCAGCCGCCACACCGAACTCCTCTGATACTTCTTCGCCGGTTACACAAATCAGTGGATGTAATATTATTACAAAATTGGCATTTCAGTGTGGAGCCTTGAGTAAAAGCAGTAGTGCCAACACGCAACCAATAGCAAAAAGTGACTACGATCGTATGAAGTTTCTTCGTTCCCTGAAAGATGTGGCCAGCAAAGCTGATTTAAAGATGACTAGAGACACAAATTCTACAGCAAAAGGATTTTCATTACCATCCAGAGAAAGTTTTGAAGTTCTTCTAAAAAATTTGAATTGGATATTTGGAAATGTTGATGACTTTTTTCGTTTACCAAAGCTTTATTTAGAGCAGTTTGAATATATGAATATGGTGAGGTTCAGTGCAGGAAATTTTGCCATGCATCCAGCCTCCACAACTTCCACTTCAATGAGCCTCAAATGCCGGGACCGAGAAAAACTGCTTCAATTGAAACCAATGGAAGTGATTTACAGTCATTGTGTTCATTTTCTTACTCTCACGGTCCTTCACAAATTTTCAAACGCTTATCAATCTCTAAAAGATTTGAAGAAATCGGTGTCTTCTGCCAGCCTTGATGTGGAGCACAATAAATTTGGAGTTGTGTACAAATTCATCGAAAATACTTTAGAAATATTTTTCAACTACATTGTTGGTCGAAATATATTTAGTACAAGCGAGGTTCCAGACTTAAATGGATGGACTCAGCAACAACGATTGTTCTTGAGCCTTTCTGGAATACTGAATTGTGCAGTCATGGGAAAGCCCCTAAAGTTCAATATTGAAGCCCTATTCGATTCGGTATTATTAATATGAAATAATCGAACTGGTTTAACTTTTTCCAATAAATTATTAGCAGCAACAATTATGCTAAATATAGTCTTTAATGTTTCTTTGATTACAGATGATGGATCAGGATATGTTTATTGTTGACTGGGGTCTTTATTTGTGTGACGAATTAGTTTCCCAAAGACGACGGCAAAACAAACGAAAGTGGCATAAGTTTGGATCACGACTTATTAGGGCTTTAAGAGAAGAGAATGACCGGTGTAACAATCCCTTCTTGATTCTAGCTGTGAATAATTATTTATTGCAACGTTACCATTTAACTGGAAAGCCGGAAGTTAGAACGTTACTTGAGGAATACAGGTTAGATTATTAAGGTTGCATACAAATGTTGACTTAAAATGCATGAGAAATATGCAAAAATGCCAGATTGGATATTTTTAATTGTTTTAGAGATGTTATAAACCTGTTTGGTGACATTGTACAAGTGCGATTAATTGTGGCGAAACATCTACAGCTTCTACCTATCACTTCAGAAGTTAAGGTCTTGATACGAAGTTGTCTGGAGAAAGCCGTTGAAATTAACCCAGTTCATCCAGAGGCTCATTTTCTCCTTGCTCTGTACCATGCAAGTTACAGCTCGGTATGAACTGAATTAAAAGTTACAGAAAGGATGATTTATACACATATAACTAATTGAATTTGTCTAATTAATTATTTGATTTACAGAGGGCTTCCGGTACTGGTACAGTTTTAACCCTGAAACATTTGAAGTCATCAATTGCTGTGGATGGATCAAATTTCGAAGCCGTCCTTGAGTACTGTAACATTCTGCTTGGAAAGCATTTCCGCCTGTTATCAGAGACACTTGGGAACTATTCGTCATTGACATTGACACAAGTTAATAATAGTGTTGTAGATCGGAAATCAGTAACAACCATTGATATAGCCGGCCTTATAAAAGGACTGGTGGAAGGAATTGGATCCAAATTTTGGAAGAAGAATCAAATAGCACAACTAAAGTTACTGATATTTTTTGCTAAACTAATGACAGGAGCTAACAATGATGCACTTCGTTTGCTGCTTCCAATTTATCGAGATAACAAAGTCCTTAGTGGATTATTGGTGAGTGTAAACATTTTAGTGATCAAGCAATCAATTTGAGTTAAAGATATCGAATCCAAAGAATTTTAAATGACTTAATGACTTTTTAGAACATTGATAATACACGTCTAAAATATGACTGGTCATCAGCAAAAATGACGCTCCGTCATTTAAGAAATGTTTTTGAGGATGCGCAAGACAGAATCAGCGAAGCGGAAACAATTCTGAACAGCGCCAACAATCCATCTACAAGCACAGCGTCAGCCACACAGAGTAAGGAAGATAAGGAAATGAAAGTCATGGTCGATTTCATTTTAACGTTTATTCAAGAAAGTCTTCCCCGTCAATGAACCCCGATAATTACGAAAATCAATAATCGATTAATTATACAAATCATTTATACCTCTTAATTATTACTTTCAAATTAGTTTTTAACTGTAGAGTGCAATTTCTGCTCTTGCTTCCATCCTGTAATAGGGTGGTAAAATAATGTCAATGCCACAACTTAAGCAGAGAACTTTTATAAATAACATTTAAATACCTAAAATAATTTTATTATTGCTCTTACTCTTATGAGATGTTTACAATACAAACACGGGACATGATTGCTTTTAGCCGTAGTTTAAAAAATGTAGCGTATATGGAGAATTAAAATCACACCACGCGTCATGTGAAAGCCTTTTTTGTGTTGGTGCGTAAAGAATTCTTCAATCATGAGTATCATACTCGTTAAAGTTTGAAGTTGGATTAATACTGTTATTATAGCGTTGCATTGATCTTTACCTTCTTTACTGGAAACGTCATTATCATCATTTTTCAGTTTTTTGCCGTAAGGTTGAACGCATGTGCTGTCTAGTCTGACTAGCCAGCCACAATCTTGAGTTTCGTTTGCACAGTACAACAAATTGTCGTCAACAATGTATCAGCAATGTACTTTACAATGCATTTGCATTAATGCAATAATGCGAAATTCACTCTGACTTGAAGGAGGTGACTCTGACTCGTTTACAAGAATTTAATATTCTAAGTGTTCGAGAACGACTTGGCGTTGTTGGCGTACGGCCAGACGGATGGAACGGCCGGTGATTGAGGCAAACTTAGTTACTTCGTAGACTTTACTTAAGTCAAGCACTAGTACTAGAACAATGCACTATACTTCAAAAACAACCACTTTTTGTGCCGCTTCACTCCTTCACATTTTTGCTTACGGTATTTACGTATGTGTTTACTTGACCCAGCCGCTAAAAGCAGCCTACACGTCACATCATCATTTCATACATGAGCTCTCAGCTGCTCACGATATGAGCCTCACATAACATAATATATTTATAACTGTTTTATTAAATATAAATGTCACTGCTACAAACGGAGTGTGTGAATTTACAAAATGTATTTCACTTTCGGGTGGCCTAAAATACTTCGGGTACCCGAAACGGACCCTGCAAGCCCCGTCGCACAAATTGTCGCAAACCGCGATAAAATTTTCTTCGGCGTCTTAACTCATACTTCGTTATCCGTATGGACTTCGAGGGTTAGTTAACGTTTTACTAAAGTGCATATTTTGCTTTCAAGACGTACATTATCAGTGCACTTTGTTTCTAAATTCTTTAATCTAACAGCCATGCCTTCCAGTGGTGTGTCATCAAAGAAGTCAATCGTCAGTTCAGAAATTGGGTCGCAATACACACATTGTCTGGAAACCGGATTCGACGTCAATTGTTGTCACAGTAAGGGCCCAATGTACTTGATATTTTTATGAAGTCAATTATCAGCCCGCCCGATTGTTATAATATGTATAAACTTGTTGGCCCGTCTTAGACAGCTGGTGGATATATGCTGTTTTTTGTGCTCGGAAGCGGAAGTCCAAACCTATACGATCAACGTGACCCTGAAAATATCAAATTACGAAGGGAAAGCGATGAGCTTTTTTTGAAAGAACCTATACCAGCAATAAATTTACAATTGGTATTGAAATACAATACAATCACTTTTCGATCAAACCTTCATCATTCATGGTAATGTAATGATCAAGTTGCAAAAATTATTAGGTTAATATTTTTATTTTACTTTCTGAAGGTTGAAGTAGTTGCAGTTCGTGGAAAAGTAATAGGAGGAATCACGCAATTTCGCGATGAATTAATGGTATCAACTGACGAAAATCATATTCTGAGATACCGTTGGGATGGCACAGTGAATACGGATTTTTGTTTAGATCTACGACGAGTTCCATTTTCAGTTGACCAGCAAGCCTCTCGAGCTATTCCGATTGTGGTGGGTTCCTGACTCCGATAGTGAATTTCAAGTCATGAAATGTAGTTCATTTTAAAATGATTTATTCTGATTTCTGACACATCTATAGGAATCCGGCGTTTATCCAATTGACTTTCATTACTCACCATTGATTGGAGGATTCTCTTTAGTTTTATCAGATGGAAGAGCCGCTTTCCTTACTGCGACTACAAAAGAATACGATCCTAATAGTGCCCAAGGAATTTGGGCGCCTAATATTGATGATGCTACCTGTTCCAATGTCAATCATAAGTATAGATTGTTAAGTTTTGGCAGAAAGAATGCAGAAACGGCAGTATTTAGTGTCGACGATCAAACCGGCGGACTGCAAGCATTATTTAACGTCAAACTTTCCTCAAAAGATTTCCCTGGTTCACCAGGCCCAGTAAAAATAATGGAATGGACTCCAGGTAGGTACGATTACCATGTAAAATCACTTTTTTAATCATTGAGACAGTTCTGAATAGGAATTAAATTAAATTGAACAGATGGGTGTGCAATGGCTGTTACTTGGGAGAAAGGCGGATTTGCGTTGTGGAGTGTTTTTGGTTCATTGTTAACTTGTTCGTGGTCCTGGACTGGTGATTTAAGTCCATTTTCCCAAAAGATTATTTGTTCAGTGGATTGGGCTGCTGAAGGGTATCAGCTATGGGTGGCAGTTGAACCTAACGGCCATTTAGTAGCTACGTCTGATTCAGCGTCAGAAGCAGAACCAAAATCACGGACGACGAACCTGTCAGAAATCACCCTGTCTGCTGGGTTGTTCGGAATAATATCCTTCGTCAAGAGTGCTCTTACAGTGAATCCAGCCATGAGTCAAATAGAACATCTTTATTTACAAGGTGAAGATCGTCTGCTAATCAGTTTCAGTGGCGATTCCATGACTGCTAATGGGTGTAGAGGCAGCTCTTCTTCAAAATCCACAAAAAATAACGCTTCAGAACTGCTAGCCCCTCTAGGAAACAATAAAAATTGGGTAGTGGTACCTGTGCCAAATACGTATTTAGCATCCAATTGGCCAATTCATGTGAGTTTTATATTTGTCTTTCATTCGGCTAAATTCTCTATAATTATTGAATTTTTTTTCAATTTTGTAAATATTCTTCTAATTTTTCTCAGTACACCGCCATGGACTCTGAAGGCCTTCATGTTGCCGTCTCAGGGAGATATGGACTTGCCCATTACTCAATTATGGAAGGAAAATGGAAATTGTTCGGGAATGAAGCTCAAGAAAGGGATTTCGTTGTTGCTGGAGGGATGATGTGGTGGGGTGCATACCTTGTCGTCGCTGTGTATGATATTGCTCAAGACAGGTGAGGATCATTAAACATAGAAAACGTATACTAATGGTGAAGGAGCAAGAGATTCAGGCCCTGCAGTTTTTGCTCAAAACAAGGGATGCGCAACTCAAAGGACCTCCTATGAAGAAAGATCGGAAAACTTTGGAGGACGAGTGATTCTACTCTCAGAATTTATTAGTTTAACTCATACATGACCATCAACACATTAGTATACGTTTTCTATGTTTAAGTGGTATGATATTCCGCTATTGGTAGATGAATTCATGTGTAATGCCGTTTATTTTTGCTCAAGACAGAGATGAACTGCGATTTTATCCTAGGGACTCTAAGTTAGATAATCGATTTGCTCACGTGAAACGACTTCCGTCACAAATTTTGCTACTTAATTTGGACCGCGACAAGCTCTTGGTTTTTGCTACAGATGCCACCTTAGCCATTTTTCAAATACGTTTAGATTTGAATTCAGAAAATTTATCCACCGCAGTCGGTACGGAATTCATATATTGAATATTTTCAAAAGGCTATGACTGAATGTTTACAAATTTTTTAAATATAATTATTTACAGATCCTTGTGAATGCCTCCAAACAATTGACATCAGTACTCTTTGCGTCCATCCTGCATGTGCCATATCTGTGTATTTAACTACTTTAAGGACCTCTTTTGCCTCTGTTGCAGAACAGCAGCATAGTGTAGTAATCAATATTTCCGGGCGTCTTATGATTTTACATCATGAATTTTTGGTACAAGAAAATCATCACAGCAATGTTCCCCAGTACATTACTCCGACAGTTCTGGCTTCCTGTGTGGAAATGATTTGGTTACCCAGAGTTTGCGGACATGCAGCACTTACCTCCTCCAATCATCAAGCCACGAATTCAAATTCCAACCTAAGTGCCACAGACGGTCTGGCTCATCAAGAGCACTACAATCACAACCCTTATTTAAGTGAAGCCTTATGGTTGTATTGTGGCCAGGAAATGCGTGTGTGGTTACCATTAAGAGAGAAATCTCAAAGTTCCGTGCACACCTTTATATCTAGTAGAATTATGTTGGGCTTTCCTATTTCAATTTATCCTCTAAGTAAGTTTTTCAGTTTATTTATGGATGAATTTTTATCTGGCAGCATTTGATAAAATGAAAGTAACTGATGGTCAATCTGATTTTTTTGTAGCCATTTTATTTGAAAAGGCCATTATTCTTGGAGCTGAAAATGACTGCTTATCGTATACCACTGGCGGTACAAACTCGCCGAATCCCTACGGAGCTCCATCTGCCGTGTTTCCATTCTGTATATTACAAAGAACGGTAGGCTTTCACTTTCAACTGATTAAACAAATGAAGTAAAATCTTTTCAAACGCAGATACTATTTTTTCCCATCATAATATTCGCAGAGTCAAGTGTACCTTCATCAAATTCTTCGTCAATTAATTCGTCGAAATCTTGGATACTACGCATGGGAAATTGCAAGAAGTTGTTCGAAACTGCCATACTTTCCACATTCGCTGGAATTATTATTACATGAAGTTCTTGAGGAAGAGGCAACAAGCAAAGAACCAATTCCTGATGCTCTTCTTCCATCGGTTATTGAGTTTGTGCGAGAATTTCCTGCGTACCTCCGAGCTGTTGGTCAGTGCGCTAGAAAAACAGAATTGGCTCTTTGGCCACATCTGTTTTCAGTAGCAGGACGACCTCGGGAACTGTTTGATGAATGCCTGCAACGAGGACAGCTGGACATTGCTGCGACATATCTTTTAGTAATTCAAAATTTGGAATCGCCCACCATTTCGAGAAAATTTGCCACACAACTGATGGATAAAGCTCTGGAAGGTGGTAAATGGGACCTAGTGAAAGACCTCGTACGGTTTTTGAAAGCAATTGGTAAGAAATGTCAATATGAATCAGTCAGTTCAAAATCTTAATAAAAACTTTGAATTGATGTTATATTTGATAAGGGTTAAGGGTATTTGAGATGAGTTAAGAATTCAATCTATGGTAGAATTATGTAAATAAATGTATACTGAATCTCTTGCTGATCGTAGACAAGACCATTTTCTGTGTTTCGCTTTACTATTCAAATTATTTTTTCTATAAATATTTTTTCAGAACCCAGTGATGTAGAACCTGTTCGCTCGCCTATTGTAAAGTTTGGTGTGCAGAGTCCTCCTGTCAGCCCTTCAGAATACGACATTTCGATGGTGCTTGGAACTATGCAAGTTCCTCGAAACAAAAGTCTGAGCACAAGCGTAGTTCCAAAATTTCCGGAATTGTCTCATCGTGAACTAAGTCGAACGAATTCCGAAGACAAGCCGTCCCCTCCACTAACCTCCCGCCAGTCTCTTCCAACAACTGTAAATCCTCCACTAACCTCCCGCCAGTCTCTTCCAACAACTATGAATCACAGTAGTAACTCTGGTGCAAGGAGTTCGTCACCGTCGTCGCACAACCCTGGCAGCGTTGTTGCAAACAATACAGGGGGAACTCATACTGGAAGCGTATCAGCAACCGTTGTTAGCAATGAAGCTTCAAATTCCATATCTGGTTTGGCACAGCATTCTAGCGTATTTCCACCATTAGGACAAATGGGGGATGGGACAAATCTCAGAGCACTTGGAGCTGCCTATGTCGATAGTAACAATATTAATAAGACTACGGTGAGCCCTCCTACCGAAAGTGAGGAAGTGGCAGAAGGACAAGGATGTGTGATAATGTAGTACCTAATGTGCAATGTCTTCATATGAAGAAACTTTTTTTTCGGGTGGCCGGTTTGTTCTCTAGTGTTTAATATGTAAATTATAAATAGCTGCGACGGTCGATGTGCATTGTTTTATGACACGTCGAGAGTATAATTTATTCGGTTAGATCATGATTCCGGGCCATTTGGTATGTTCAACGAAAAATAAAAATTGTTTTGTAGAGTATTATTAAATTTATCACTCTTAATAATTAAGGATAAGATAGAGTTGTGATCGACCGTTACAAAACATTAGACGCGGTTATTTATCTGATGACTTTAGGTGTAAAGAGGAAACTAACGAAATAAAACTAAGCCAAACTTCAAAAGTTTTTGTTCCAACAATAAAATGTGTTCCTAATGAATGAAACCTCTTCTTAACTTACCGTTTTTTCATTTTATGGAAATGGCAGGTTTGCTGCATTATGGAAATAAAATATTGATTATGATTTGTAATTTAACTTTTAAGAATATAAGTTTATTTAATAACAACGAGACACCTATGCGCGATTAATTCAAGAAGCCAATTGAAAATTTTCTTTAATGGTACGTCTGCCAATGTAACAATTTTACATCAATAATAGTTTTTGTCATTGGCACTTCACGACTCGTGATTCACGAGAGCTGCATAATTCAATATTAATAATTATTTTAAAATTTGAAATATCGAAGTGGTATTTATTTACAGTCTATTATTTAAGCCTCTTTGTATCAGTTTAAAAGAAAATCTTATTTTATTTTCAATGATTATTGGTTTAATATCTAATGTATGTACTATAACTGCCGAAATACTACATACAAACATTGCAACGCAACATTCACAAACATGATTTGTTGCAAAAAAAAACTGAAAATCATTTCCAAAAACTGAACTTTTTTCTTAACCGTTCTTATATACGGATAGTAAGAGGAAGTCAGACTTTATAATACAATACAATTTACACATATTAACTGGCCTAGCGTCTAAACCCCCCCAAAAAAACTGAATAATCTTTTCAATATGAAATGAAATCAACTTAAATATTTAAAAATTTAAATCCTGAGGAAGATTTGTGCATGATGTTTTATACTTTCTTCTACTGATAAGTGTCATATTGCTGCAATTAAAGCCGCTATAATACAACACTAATTAAAGTAACTGTAACACAAAATAAAAAATTAAAATGCAGGGATACTTCATACAAAATAATTAAAACCTAGCTGTACAAGAGGGCTTTTGTGTCGGTCTTGGATTTCTTCACGTTGTACAAATCAAGAGAATCTCGCATAGAAAGTTGTTGAAAACCGTTCTCAATCAAGCTTTCCATAACCATTTCAAGGGCTACATTAGTTAGACTCCGAGTCGCAGCCGTTCATCGCAATTTTTCCATTTCCAGGTTCAGTGGCCGTCTGAAAGTTTCAAGTCATTGGATTGTATGCATACTTTGTACTTAAATATTAGTAGTAGCGTAAAAGCGTAAGTTTGAATTACCCTAAAGAACCCTCTATGTGATCTTCGGTGATGCAGGATGCGCTCAATAATAGCAATAAAGATGGAGAACACAACACCAATTATTAAAATGGTTAGTGGACCAGCGAAATTCATAAGCTGAACTTGAGGCTTTCCCTCAACATCCTTGCAATTGGGTTTAGGCCACCATTTTTCTTCAAGTTGGTGAAGCACTCCACTTTCACCCAACTGGAGAATAGCTTGAGAAAGTTTCTCTCGAAGTGGAGAGCCTGAAAAAGAATCATTGAATCAAGCATTTTCAGGTTGCACCTCATTAAATAAATTTATTAATTTTAGAAACTACCTTTTGGTACTGCAGCCGCAAAAGCTCTGACATCAATTCCCGTAATCAATCCAAGAGAGCAGTCTTCTACCAGAGCTTGATTCAAGTTCATTTCTTCCGAGATGAAAGCATATCTACCGTGGGATTGCATAACTTCATTCACACCAGCTTGGATGGATGGCTGATATCCTCGATTTTCTTCGCCTTTCTGCACTCGCCACCAAATCTTTTGCAAAGTTTCCCGTTTAGCATTTTGCAAAAAAAAGTTAGTAGAGCCACTTTGTACGACACCAAATTCCAACACTGGATTTTTTAGGAGAGATTCTATGGTTTCGGAAGAGCCTTGACCACCTGCAGATGTCGAGTAGCTGGCATCAAACCAATGGCTCACTAGACTCGCATAAATTATTAAGATGACCAATGAGAATAACCACCAGACGGTAGCGATAGTTCGGGAAGACGCCTAGATTTTTAAAAAATGCAAATAAAACTTTAATAACTAAAATAAAACCAATAATATTTTCGAAGCGCATCTTAAATCAAAGAATTTCTTACCGCTGACAGCCTCACATCACACCCTCGTAAAACCAAAGTGCTGGCAAGAAGCCACATTGCATTAATCCAACTGAGATCTTGGCCTAAAGAAGGTCCTCTTTCCGAACCAGGTAAAATGATGTCGTCTTTCTGGTATGGACTCAACCAAGCCACGAAGCGGAGGCAGATTGATGTGACAAAGAATGCCATCACAATACTGACCCAAACCCAGATACTGAAAGGTCCCAGTAACGTGGAAATCCCATCCGTTGGTAAATCCGTTGACTATAAAAAACCGCATAAGAAACATTTTCGAACTGAAAGGGTGAGCTAGGATTTGAGACCTATAGTTTAGATTTACGACTTACTTTAGGCCACCTTCTATTTATAGTTTAGCTACATAATCTTTTTAAATTATCACTAAAATGAGGGTTTTTAAACATATTTTATCAATTTTTGTCTATTTTTAATACACCTTATCGTAGGTAATCCAATTGTCCCAGAAGATGTGGTAAATAATAGGAAGTTTGCAATCGGACAAATACATATTTATATACTAATGCGTAGCACGAGTAACCTTCCCTCAATCCCACAAAAATTAAGTCTGAATCATCCTATTATTTTTAGCACGAATGTTAATACTAGGTTATGTACTCAAGTTTTAAAAATTATATTCATCATTTTTGAACCTTCTGATTTGACTACAAAACGTTACGACAACTCTGACGAATTATGCTGAAGTATTATTATGACTGCTACAGATCACACATTCAATTTTGATATAACGTTAATATAATCATGAACCGTTTTCCCAGTAAAAATATTATGAATGCCTATAATAACACGTATTACAACGTAGTGATGCACCGATTGAGTCTTTTTTAAATCATTATAACGTGGGCGATTGGAAAAGACTAGGAAGCACTTAGCCATCATAACACGCACAGTGTTTCGCACCTTAACGGAACGAAAGAAAAATAAAATCGAAGATGTGAGTTTTTGATCCAGTTTGCAAGTTTCATAAACAGATTTTCTTGATACGATGACATTATGACACACATAATTGAATGAGGTGGTGCAAAATATAATATTGCGGCATATAAAAATTAGTTGTCACTCTCGCTGTGTTTGCAAACATTCTTAATATACCCATATCAAATGTGTAGCGTTTTAACATTGTAAAAAGCGTTATGTTTAGAAACTAGGTAAATTATTGTGTCATGGCTGTTTTTGGACAACCTGCGAACATGGGATGATTGCATTTAAAAAAGGATAAGCAAAGATCTATAAAACCAATAATCAGAAAGGTGTAACAAGGTTATTATTTTTGTAATGTGAAGTATTTGTGGAAGTTCGCTAATTTTTCTAGTAGTTTGCAAATATGTTGTAAAGTGTGATGTGATGATAATGATAAGTAACTGGCAAATTCGATCATTTCAAGTTGATCTCCCGAATCCGTTGGACTGACTCTGCGTAGCGGGCTGGTTCCAGTTTTATTTTAGACACTATCATAGTTAACACTAAGTTCGTATCAAGAAATTATTCCAAATGCCGCAATTTATGGGAAGGAGAAGTAAAGACGACGAAGCTGCAGCTCAAGCATGGATTGAGGCTGTCATTCAGGAAAAGTTTCCTAAAGGTGATTAACAATTTAAATTGTGTATTACAATACGCTGCCCGATAAATATCTCTGCAAAAAAATCAATCTGTGAGAATTGTTAATTATTTTGTTAGGGAGGTATGAAGACGTGCTCAGGGATGGAGTTGTCCTGTGCAAATTAATAAATAGGCTAATGCCTGGATCAATTAAACGAATTAATATCGGAGGCGGAGAATACAAATTCATGGACAACATCCAGCAGTAAATAATTATACAACTGCAGCATAAATAATATTAACAGACCATATTATGGATTATGTATACACATTACACATAAATGCAAATCTTATTTTTTCAGATTTCTAAATGGATGCACAAAGTACGGTGTGTCGGCAGTAGATCTTTTTCAGTCATGTGATCTTATCGAGAGAAAGAATATCGTGACAGTTACAATGACCATTTTTGCGTTAGGAAGAGCCGTAAGTTCTCACATCTTTACTCTGTCTTTAAACCTACTTTTTTCGAGACTTTATGTGCTTCAAATTGTTCATTTCACTCAGACATATCAACACCCAGAGTGGCAGGGACCCAAATTGGGTCCGAAGCCAGCGGAAGAGAATGTACGTAACTTTTCAGAAGACGTTCTAAAAGCTGGTGAGTCCATCATTGGCCTTCAGGCTGGTACCAACAAAGGAGCGTCCCAGGCAGGCCAGAACTTTGGGGCAACGCGAAAAATTCTTTTGGGAAAATAGATATGTCATTTAATGTCAGTGTTTAAAGTTTAAACTTCAAACCAATAGTCAGCCATCCATTATCCATCTAGATGAGGGTGTGAAATTTCTGTTTTCGTTCCATCATTATTAATGTTTAAGTAACTTATTGTATCTAAATACTTTCCCATGTACCCAGCGTACTATAAAATATCTGTATACTGCCGTTATTTTGTGAAACCAGTACCATTTTCAATTTGTTCACGAACGTATTATATTTTCTGAAATTGATTCTCTTCTAAAACAGTTCTGAATTTAAAATTAAAATAAAGAGAGTACCTTGTAAAGAATTCCAAGGGATGTATGCATAAACGGTGCTGAAAAATCCACAACGCTTTGCCTCTGAAATGTTTTAACAGGGTTAACATATAAAAATATCACTCCTTAATTATATTCTATAAAAATTAGCTTACCGCAGCAGTTATTGTTAAGTCTGCCAAAGCAATGTCACTTTCCTTTAAAATCCAGAACAAAAAAGTGTAGAATCAAGTTTAAAACCGGTCAGAGAAAAACCTTTAAGCGACTTAAGAGATTGTTCATAGATGGTTGGTTTACCCCTCGAATGACTTCGCCGATTAATCCATTCCACTGACCAGTAAGAAGTGGATCTGGTTTACCATATCTTCCATCATTTACCAGTTTGAGCTTATAGTGAAAACCGACCAATTTGGACAAATGCTGCGCAAGCTCCACACAATACCCTTCTTCTTGTCCGGGATCAGTTTTTGTTACACATGCCGATCCCTGTGAAAGAAAAGTGCATAATTCTTTGGGTAAAAATATTCCCTTTCCCAGCAAACATCCTGCATTCTTTCTCTGAAAGAGTAGTAGCATATTTTTGTCACTCGTTTCATTAACATTACCTCAATGGTGGTAATTATAAGCGTTTTGTTAATTGTCGGCTTCTCATTACTCAACACATTCCTGTCTCCCATATGCAGTCCATCTCGGTCATAGCCAATGCTTTCCGTCCAGTTGCCGACGAGAATGAAGGAAGTGTCAATCTGCTCCTTTTCGGTGACTTCAAAAGCTAGTTTCAGAATGTCCACTTTGACACGTGAGCGAGCTCCGTTGGTAAACCCAATTGGTCCAGTCATCCCGTCAAAATAAACCTTTTATCGCATAAAGTAAAAAAGGTTCTCTGAAGATTTGGGAAGGATCATTTGGGGTGAAAAAGTGTTACATTTTGTTGGGCATTAGAAAGGAAAAAACCCTTTTCCCCTATGTTACTATGTATTATGTATTATTACTCATTAAACGTGTTAATTTCCTGTTACTTCATGATGCGAGTGTGACTGACATCCTGAATGCAGTGAACTCAGAGTTATAAATCATTTTTAAATGGAAGTGGCTGCACATATAAATCTTCAGTTTTAAGGATTTGGAATTAGACTTTGAAGAAATTTTCAAATTAAGGACACAACGTTAGCTGGTTTTGAACTTTGAGGATGTGCATTGGCCACAGAGAAAGAAATCCTTTATTATTTGTCATAGTCAAGCAGGATTTTGAACAGAAGAAAAACAGTCTGTCACGGCAATAGTTTTTATGAATGTGAGTGACAGTAGCATACTACAATAATAAATGTACTTTAGTACCAAAAGAAACTGTCACTCATTCCATTTAAAATGTCAGTTGAGCGGTACTCAATTTTCAGCCTAATATACTGAAAATGTGACAGAAACAAGGAAGAAGACCAGCAGCTCTTGAATTTCCATTTTAAGCATTTAAAAATAAGCCTTTAGTGTTTGAAAAGCTTAAATGCAGTCGTAAAGAAGTGAAATAACTTACAGAGCCGTAAACATCCTTCAGTTCTTCTCCAACATCCCATTTCCTCTCTCCCGTACATGTGGTCGACGACGGAGTTGATAAATCAGTTCCAACATTGTCAAACGCTTCAAGGCCCCGTGCTAGTAACTCGACAGAGTCAAGGGTCATTGCTACTCGGGCAGTCTCGGGAAGACGTCTTGAGCTCTGCTTAAAACGAAGGATTTATGTAAGCACATTGTAAAACTACTTATGAAATAATGCAATGCGACCACTGAAAATCATTAGAAAATATTTTGATTTACGACTCAGTACAAAATTATTTTATTGGGAAAAATGATAATTTTAGCTTTCTTCCAGTCATTATAAAAATAATCCTTGTTAAACACACGCGACTAGGAGAAGACAAATCAGGTAATAAAGAGTGTGTTGTACGCAAAGTGCCGACACGCAAAATGCAGTCTCGTAAATATAATCACTGTAATCATTGCATAAATATTACTGGTATACTTGACGAGATGGTTATTGACGGATGCGCTAGTAATTCAAATGAGCCGAGAACATCATAAATTGTTCAATGTACTCCATCATCACACGATCTTGGCTCTGACAGTGTCAAAGGGCGTATTTCATACTTTCATGTTTAAGTCCGTATAAGGTGACAAAAAAGTACCGAAAATACTGATTTGGTCGTAATCAACGGAGCATCATGACGGTATGTTATGGTGTAGCATAGACAATGTTTTGAAAGCATTTCCTTTATATTTTCAGAGATAATCAGATATCTTTCGTTACCGATGAGGCGGCTGTTGACGTGAAAAGATCTTGAAACTCTTGAAGTCTTCGTCCATCTATAATGTTAAAGCCAAACACCAACGCTTCCGAGTACTGGAGACGACTCCAGTTGGCTGCTTTCATGTCCTGTGGAGGTAATCAGAAAAGTTAAAACGGAGAGAATAGAATCACTGTTTATAATGTCTTTGGTAATGTTAAAGTAGTAAAAAGTGCAGCTATGGTTCATTAACGTGGTACTTTATGTACTGCCATTCAAAATATAAAACTGACTATAATTGTACACGTTAAAATACTTTGCCCAAAAATTCATCCACGAAATTTGATTCGCCTCACACTTACACTTTGGGAGACATCAAGATTCCGTCATGTTAGTAATCACATTGTGCACAACTAACCGTAACTAAAATGTGAATCGTGTAATTGAAAATTTTCAAACATAGCGAAATAAATTCTGAGACTCATATCTTCGGCATTAATGGATTTTACATGCATTAGGAAATGTCATTTTGTTAATATCCATCCGAAACGTTTCGCACATCTATTTTTAAAAGTCACTGATTCAAGAACTACCTATCATTGAACTCATACTTGTTTTTTACATGTAATCATGGGCATTCACTCAGTCCTGTTGCACGACTCGTACGATGACACATTAGAGTGCGTAAAATGCGTAAATATGTCAACCTGAACAACCTCAGCTTGTCACTTGTCAGCCCTTGTTTACGTTTGTCAACCTTTACAGGGAAAAATCCGTTGACTTTCTTTTTTACTCCCATAAAGCATTCTAAAACCTTGAGCTTTTGATGACAAGTTTCTGAGAATCCCTACAGATTTGAACTTCATTTGTTAAAAGCAGCATAAATTATTTCTATCCGTTTGTTTCTTATTTCCCTATTAAATCGACCATCAAAGCAAATTATGCCTAAAAAGTTGACTTACAAGCATGGTAAAAATGTAGCTGTAAGATTTCGTCATCATTCCTGTGTCAAGAGTTGCTTGAACAACAGACTCGACATTAGCAAAGCCCGTGTCAATAATGATGTTTCGTGCTCCCTTTAGCCGAAGCTGGACGAGTGTTGCTCGCAAATCCGTTGTAGCCTGGTGCACACTAACTGAGCCTAAACTCTGGAGTGCTTCCGCCAGAGTTGATGGATCTATCAAGCCTGAAAGAATCATGAAACATCATAACGGCATAGATTGTATCTACAAAAACGTCGGGTTGATAATCTAATCTAAAAGCTCAGTTTCAGATTTGATCTTTTTACACACTTGTTGACTTCAATCAGCCTGAGAAATCAGATTAATGTCCATTGTTATGAGATTCGACTGATTGGCTAGTATTATTATAACATTATGGAATGGAGAGATTTTGTTTTACCATGCATTGGATCATGAATAATGGAGATATCTTTCCATTTGAGCTCCGCAGCAAATTCCTTCATCAGTGAAATGAGCTGAGCTTGAGTTGGATAAAGTGCTAATGTGAGATCCGGCTGCAAAGAAATGAGATCCCCTTTATTATTATATTATATTATATCTCTTTATTGCAGACTTCAATCAACATACAAAATGAATGAGAGAAATCCATAGTTAATAATAAAAAAAGAGAATCTACAAAACTACATAAATTAAATTATAATAAAGGCGATGATAGTAAATTAGGGACATGAAAATATGAGATAGCATCAACAGAAACATTGTCGTTATCCAATAATGCGTTAAATTAAATTATACTACAAACAATGAACGGACGGCAACGGATTGTGTCACTGATGAAAACTTCATATCTGTGTGTACAAGAAGAGTGTGATGAAGAGTTGAACGCCAATGTAAAAAGATTGTTTGACTACATGCATATTCATGTTTACAAAATGCATTTCTACGTTTAAGGAATTATTCTTCATTTTAGTATGAAGTCGTATACCATATTGACGATTGATTTTGAAATTTTACCTGAATAATTTTAATTTTTGAATAACAAAATGGAAAATGAAGTGTTTTCGTGTCAGGCTAGGTGTGCTAGCGGTAGAGCCTGCGGTCAAAAGTTCAGATCAGATCAAGAAAGACTGGAGCATATAGAAAAAGTCCATAAAAATCGTATTTTGGAGACTTGCGAATTTTGTAACGGTTCAAAGCACGCAAAAATTGTTGCGCATTTCTACGACTTTCATCTTCTAAAAGATTGCAACTGTTATATTTGCAATGAAAATTTAAACGGTACCCGTTCTACTCATAATTTGAGTCATCATCAGCTGCAATTAGGTTTAGAAGGAGAGGATCTTACACCAGAGGAAGGAGAAACTCCCATTTTAAAAGTGGTAATTACTTTTTACAAACAAGGAAAAATGTTTCATAATATTAAAAGCATCTTTTGCATACGTGTAACTGGTAACATTTTTTATTTATAGATGGAAGATTTAGGACTTCCAAAAACCGAGAGAATGGTGCCTCATGGGAACTTTGTCGCTGTTACAGGAGAAGGTGGCAGAACGGATTTCGTGGTCGAAGTTTTCCATCCACCAACGTCAATTTTAGTCACAGCCCGAAGAGACAACAACTTGGGGGGGTCACTTTTGGATATCTTGAAATCAAACCACCATATTACAGAGAACCTTTCGTCGTATGCAATATCTCCTACCCATTTCGCTGCAGCGGGGAACTATAATAAAGACCAATCTGCCATGGATGAGACTTTTCATCCAGACAACATAGGATTAGGAAATTCGTATTTAAATGAACACATCCTGAAACCACTAGAAGGCCACGTGAGAAATCTCCAAATCAAGTGGAAGAAGTTAGTGGTTATAACCGGGCAAACGCACTATTCCGAGAAAAAAGTGTATGTGAAAAAAAAAGTGACCCTCTCCAGCTCT
>VYYJ01002032.1:0-24575 GCA_021029165.1 Cyphoderus albinus
ACTTTCTCGTAAAATTAGGCAAATTTAGTTTTGTTTCTATAAATTGTTCAACTTACAGCCAAAGTAATTCCAGCGGCTATTGTTTTGGAGAAGCGTTTCTCCAGACCTGCACCTCATAATGATCTTCAAACAATAAAATCACTGTCACTTGATCTCCGTAATCGTCCACCTCCGAGTCAGTCTCGTCGTAGTCGCTTTCGGAATGAGAGCCGGAATTCCTGTAGCCGTGACCTCTGAATTCTCTCTGATTTGATCTGAATTTGATTCTAAATGATAACCCGGAATCAACATAAAAATTTGAACATTAGCAAACAAAAATTGCTGGATATGTACAAATGTGTACGGACAGACAGAAAAAGAAACAATGCGTGAATTGAAAAAAGCATAACGTTACCCAACACGTGGTGTAGTCGTTATTAAAATCTAACAGGGATTTATCACAATTTTGTTGACCTAATTAGTGGAATAATGTTTACATGTTAGAGATGGTGCAACTTGTCAACCTGCACTTTGCTTTCAGATAACAATAACAAACTGCATGGTGCAGCTGCAGCTAGGCAAAATACTTGTGCTTGAGATGAGATGAAAGCAAAGAGGAAAGTCTCGAGAACTTAACTTTGAGTCCCGCTTTTGCAGCAACAAGTGGAATGACCTTGGTTGAGAGTCAGTGAGTGGGACGAGAAACAAAGAGACAAAACAAGAAGCAACAAGTGCATGAGACTAATCTAATTACATTTTACATTCTCATATCCTTCACATTTCTCTGTCTCTTAGAAGTCCATATAGAAGCTTCTAAAAAATCGGCGATTTTCATGACCCAGTCACCCTCTTTAGTCACGCTTTTAATGAGATGAAAGCAAAGAGGAAAGTCTCGAGAACTTAACTTTGAGTCCCGCTTTTGCAGCAACAAGTGGAATGACCTTGGTTGAGAGTCAGTGAGTGGGACGAGAAACAAAGAGACAAACCAAGAAGCAACAAGTGCATGAGACTAATCTAATTACATTTTAGATTTTCATGTCCTTCACATTTCTCTGTCTCTTATGCATCTCTGTTTCGATTTTTTTAAACTTCCTCGTTTTAAATTTGTTTCAACTAGTAATGGTCATTATGAATTTAATGGCAGACACAATGGTCTTTTTATCGGTAATGATCATGATGGCCACTTGCTTTTATTTACTCACATTTTTGTGGTACAAATTTAACTGTGCGATTTTCTTGTCAATAAATACAATTAGTATATAATTTCGATAACTTAATGATCATCGGTTACGACTATTATCATACAGAGACTTTTTAAATCAGTAATTAGAATTTGTTGAGGCGTGCATCGTCTTTGCTTCACTTTTATACTGTTCGCCGTCGTTGGAAAGACAGGTAGCAACTCCACTTCTCGGAACTTCCCAAGTGAACAGAGTGAACTGTCCATTTATCCCATGAAAACAAGATAAATAATGATAGGTTTCAGAGGCAAACCTACTTTAACATGGGGTTTCCCTAAGCATTATGCAGTGAATGGTAACTTGATAGGTATGAATGTATTTTGTTTTTACTGCTAACATGTTACCTTAATAATAAAAAAGCAACTACATTCAATTTAGCTGATTCGAATTAAATGTTGGATGTGGATGCTTTACATTCTCGCGAAATTGAAGGAGACGAAGGACAAACTTAAGTCTGCAGTAGACATACAGCGTCATTCAGAAACATCGTGTATTATTGTGTTCGGTTCATATGTCTAAATTGTTTTATCTCTAAGACCTTATATCTAATTGTAATATCCAAAACCCAAACACGCAATGGTACCAAATATTCACATTTTTTATCTCGAATAAACGTTACGCCCAATAACAATTTTATCCAAGTCACTTACATCAAATACTTTTTAGCCAAACTTACTTACTGTTCATTTATCAAAAACCCATATATCCGAAGGCTTTTTTTAATCCAAAACACGATTGTGTTCCGTTGGCCGACCTGTCCCGACCGTCGACCCAGCTTAAGTACCATATATTCATATAAAAGTCTGCATCCATACCAGATTAAGAAGGATTTAAAATCAGAGTTTTCGAACTCTGTCGTGTTGGCCGACCCATTAAAATGTTCCAATTAAGTGATTACCAGATCGAAGGCCAATATTTTTCATGACAATGTACATGCTATGCCAATATTAAGAATGTCAATATGCTGAATGCCAATGTGATAATGAAGGCCAATATTTTTATTCCAATGAAATTTTAATTACAAAAACATAACAAATCAGTCAATCCATAAAATCATAAAGACAGGTAGAAATATTATTCAAATAATCCAAAGTAGTTTGTGTTGTATTTTAATTACAAAAACATAACAAATCAGTCAATCCATAAAATCATAAAGACAAGTAGAAATATTATTCAAATAATCCAAAGTAGTTTGTGTTGTGTTATATGAATTCACAATTTTTCCTATTCTTTCATCTAGAAGTCTATACTTTTTTCTCCCTGTGGATTTACCTAAACCGGCCTTTGTTTTAGCTAGTTCATTCTCAGTAGAATTTTGTTCTTTTTTAAAACCACTTGTGGAGACACTGTCATTCTCCTTCACAATATCCTTGGCTGTAACTATTGATTCATGTTTTCGAATCTTATCACTATTAGGGATATGCCCTTCGTGAAGTTTAGATTTCACACGAAAGTCTGAAAACTCACACGACTGTAGGTTGAAATTGTAAACGTAAACTCCTGCACGACAGCCTTTATTTTTCTGAATACATGCAAATAAGTTGAGCACCCATTAATTGCATGTTTTTTAAATTTACACCCTTCCAGCACTAGAACTTTTTCCCCTTTGAAACTGTCAGTGAATTTAATGTCGGAAGTATAAATTTTATCCATGTTGACTTCTGGAGAGTTTCAGTGGGACTAAATATTACAAACTGAGATTTGGGATATTTGGGATGTGGAAATGCAGTTTGGCATATTGGCATTTATGCATATTGACATTGGATGTGCATTGACATAGGATCTATTGTCATACAATGTACATTGACATTCGTGTTATTGGCCTCGGATCTGCACACGCCTGAAAAAAACCTAACATCTATAGGTTTTGAAAGAACATGGAACTTATTTTTGTTACGGAATACATTCATATCACATAAACCTATTTGTAATTTTACTGCAAATTGCTAACAAAAAATTGCGTTCTAGTCATTGAACGCCATAAGAAGAAATGTAAGCTAAACAAAGTGAGAACAGAATGGCTGAATTTATTTGGAACACCATTGATTATGTAACGGAGGCTTTAAACATTTGCCATCAATTTCTTTTGTTATAGTTTCGAAATAATAACAATACAGAAGGATTGAATAGTTTTACTTTTCTATACACTCTCGTAATTCGCCGATGTCTGTTTTCGAATAGTGGGTTCGATCGCATCACACTTACCAAAGTACGTGTGTAAACCCGAAAAATGTCGGTTTTAAATTTAATTACAGCGGCACAAACGGCTTTCCAAATTAAACACCGACGTTCCCACATGAACAAAGAAATGCTGAATATAATGCCTGTCAGCCAAACGGAGAATATTACCACAACGTTTCCCTTTAGATTCGCAGGAGCAGGAGCGTCTTGATGCTGCATTCGTTCTAAACTCTTTACCATGGGCGTAGCCACGGCTGATTTCTAGGGTGTGTTGAAATAATAATCATTTCTAACACAAGCAATCAAGAAAAACACGTGGTTTATTGCTAGTTTGAAATAATTATATTATGAATCCATTAAGTGAAACCTAATTTTACAAACAGGTAGTTTTTAAAAGTAAACCTAGTTTCTCACCGCTTTATTTTCCAACCCAAATTAGCTACTTTCAAAACCACTCGTTGTTTGAAACGATAGAAGATCTCTTAACATTCGACGGTTTGACATTTTATATGCCAACTAATTTATAATCCTCCCTTTACAAACATGCACAGTAGGGCTCAAACTGGATTAGGTTTTAATATAGCAAAGAGTCATTAGAACATCAAAACAATAATAAAACTGCCTTCATATCGAGTCGAGTCCGTCATTTGATTCATTGTAATCGATTTGACAAAAACTTACTTTGTTCACAACGACAATTCCTCGTAGTTACCAAAAAAATTTGGTCCAGCGGTATATGTAAGAATGCGACTAAGCCATCTAATTCTCAGAACCCTATCATATCATTTTGATTTGTAAAATAAATGGTTCAAAATTGTCAAAAAAAACATTGAATGTCAAACCAAACTAACGAGGATCAGGCAAAACCCGTAAAAAAAATTACCTTCAAAAAATTGTCCTAAATCCTAAATATTATGTCTCCATGAGAAGTACAATGTGAATTAAGTATGTATGAAAAACGTGTTTCATAATTCGGCATTTTTTTTTCTTCTGAGATTTAGCATGGGGAATATCAACTGACCAAAGGGTCAATATTTCAATGTTTGATAAAAATAAGGAATTCAAATATTGATGAGTTGATTTTCCCCATACCTTATAAGAACAAAGATATTCGGCGAATTATATAAAAAATATTGTCATGTGTATGATTCACATTGTTCTTCTCATGGAGATAGATATATTTGGGATTTAGGAGTATTTTGGAAGGTAAACAACTTTCAATTACTTCTAAGGAGCTTTTATTTTTTTGTTGCATGTATTGCATAAGCCTCGTAAGTTCTACTATCCATGTTGTAAAGGCTGCGCGGAAATCAATGTCATTTGTTTCAACAATCGTAAATACAATATTGTTACCACCTTTAAATAGCTTACGCAAACATTCGGCGACATGTGTTTAAACTCTTAATCTTTAGAAAACGCTAACATGCTATTGTTAGTGTAGTAGTGTCTACTAAAATTTAAGAAATGGAATAATTCATACATTTTTACATTTATTAGATAGCACACGGGGTATTTCTTACATTACTACTTTCTTTTTTAACTAATAATACCCAGCACATACGCCGTCATCATGGCTAAAGATCACGAATGTCGAATGTCTTTCCGATAAACGTTATATTTACAAATTATATTTGTCAAACCAAAAGCTGAAGGGTTATGGTATCCAAAAGGGAGTTTGAAAAAAAGAGGTACTGGAGGTAAGTATGCTGAAACTTGTCGTGGTGTTACCAAACTGGTACATATAAGGTATTCGTTAGATAATTTGTTTTTCGTATTTGTTCTGACGCAGTAAACAGCAGCAGTGATTATCCTTACCTGATTGAACTTGTAATTAGTTTTGGACATAAGCTGTTTACTTAAAACCATTTACTTCGTAGGCGCGCATGGTTTTGCAGTATATAGTTTTGTTCTGGGATTATTGGGATAAATGCTTATTTTTTGCATGGTAGGATCGAACCTTACATTATTTTAAAGCAAATTACCTAGAAAATAATTCCTCTCAAAATTGCAAAGAAAAACTTTTTTTCAATTTCGGACAATCGGTTTTCAATACAAACCCACACCTGAATTTTCCGTTTGAAATTGATGTTTATTTCATTATTTCAAGCAAGTTTACGTACTAGGATATCTAAAAAACAGTATGCAAATTCTAAAGCTATACCCTCCCATATAAAGCTAGTTGGTTTCAGCGGAATCCATTTACAGTACTGCGACAATAAAACCGTGTTTTTGACAAACAACAAAACCTAATAATAACCTTTAGAGCGCATTTTATAAGTATTCGTGATAAGTATGATAAGCAATTCGTGACCAAACTAATGAGAAAAATATACAAGATTGGAAGCTGGTTTTGTCGTTGATAGTTTACCTACAATACAACCAAATCATGGCCGAAATATTTTACCTCCCGCATCGCAACATCCACTCTATAGAAAAGTATAATTTTAAGTATATATCAGGTGTTTGAAATAGCAAGCTTATATTGAACACTCAAAGCTCAATCTTCCGAGGAGATTTTCATTGTAGACAGGTACAGCGTGGGAGCATGATTATGTGGAAATCTCTTCATTGTACAGTTAAACCATCAGTAAAACATTTTGGGTTCAATGGATAAGAAAACTCTCCTGGATCTCCCATACCCGGTAAAAATTGACTGTGTTTGCAAACATTAAACTTGTCGTTAAATTTACTAAATCCATTTATGCTTTTGGGATAGGTATGGCGAATTATTGAGCGGTGTACGATTGATGGCCATGACTGCGGAATACTCAATGTTTGTCTTGCTTCCCCGAAGTTGGATGAAATTATAGCCCAGAATCAGAGTACTTACAGGAGAAAAAGCATTACACGTTTTACTCCTCAACGATTATTTGGGCAAAAATGATATCACGTCTTGCTTAAATTTGTGATCTCAGCACTTGCAAAGATTTGCTGGTGCAAATTGGTGTAGCTGTTGGGTAGCAAGTATGGCACACAATCTTACAGAATTGAATACTTACATATGCGGGTAAATATACGGAATTCAGGATGAGGATAGATACAATTTCATGACAAAAGCTGGCATAAAATTCAATTCTTGGACAATAAGCGAATCGACCTTGGAAGCCTTTACTTTCCCATCGTTTGCCAAAGGCGCCACAGCCCTCCAAAACCTGAGGACAGCGAATATATTACACAATGTGTACAAAAAATTGCAGTCTATGGATGTCTCAACATTTTGCAATGTTGAAAGATTAACACTTTATCATGAATTTAGCTATTCTCAATCTCTTATTGTATCTGAAAAGTTTCCACGTTTAAAAACAATATATCTGTCTAATACAGAAAGTATCAATTGAGTCAACAAAATTGAGTCACCTCCACCAGGCGTGGCGTTCCACAACCTGAAAAATTTGATTATGAAATTTATACCAGCTAGAGGTAGTCCATTTCCAATTCCAATTGACTGGCTTCCAAAGCTATTACCATCACTGATGTATTTAAAGTTGATACAACGACGCGGAGTAAAAAAGTCACTAACCATGGTGATATTCATGACGACAATGGCGCGTCCACATTCCTGCAAAATTTAAACAAAATTGGCAAAAATATACACATGCGATAAAGCTGGCAATATCAAAATTTAAAACTTTAATTTCACTTTGGCTTGCAACAGTTGCAACTTGCAAGGCACAGTATCAATGTAAAATTTATATTACTGTCAACTGTCACTGCGTAAACTAGATTTGCAGATTCTCCTAGACCCGTGTCTTTAATTAACCTGTGTAATATTGTCGACAAAATCAACGGCTGTTAATTAATCGTTTATTTATGTATATTGCAAATGCAGCATGCATTTTCAAAACATGTTAATTCGTGAATAATGCCTGTTACAAACTTGCACATTATCTATGTCTGTAACGTTCGTCTGTTCATAATCAATATCACATATATATATAAATCAAGCTCTATATACGCAGCAGGGGCAACTTTTAGTCTCAATTAAAGAGCATGAATTTGATTTTGGGAAAAATCAATTTATTTCTGTGCAGTCGACTAGTCAATCATCTCACATACAAAGCAAATCTATTATCTCTTGCGAAACTACAATTAACGTTAATATTGCAGCTGTCATGAAATTCAGAAATATTTTGTCATATTTGTTGCTGATTGCATTTATAGTACTTTTACCGTGCCATGGTAAAATTTCAAAGACTAAACATTTCAACGTTGAAAACCACACAAGTTTTACAAGTAATCAAAATTCAAGAAACGTTCTCGTGGAACTATTCCTTACCTATAAAACCTTGCAATCCTCCGAATCGCCGGATGGAGTTGGACGTGAAATAATTACAATAAACGACATGTTTCCTGGACCAACAATTCGTGCAAGGATTGGGAATACGATAACAATGAGATTCCACAATCTGCTGAAGGACAGCAAAGGCACAAAGCAGGCCACATCCGTACATTTCCACGGCATGGAAATGAAGCTCACTCCTTGGTTCGATGGACCAGAAATGGTGACGCAGTGCCCAGTGCCTTACGGAAAGTTCATGGACTACACCTTCACCATTCATCAAAGTGGAACATATTGGTACCATTCGCATCATCAGTGGCAATATATCGACGGCTTCTGGGGCTGGCTGGTTATAGAAAATAAACAAGACGAGAAATCCAATGCGATCAAGGATGTGCATCCTTACGATGATGACATGATGATTAGCGTGACGGACTGGCACTGGAAGACGGGCGAGGAATTGACCGAAGAGCACAACAATGCCAAAGAGCCCGGCTCGCCGACCCCGAATTCCGCGTTAATCAACGGCAGAGGCAATGCTGACTGTGGCATCGCAGAGATGGAGGGTCATCAATGTGACCCTGCTAGGGCAAACAGAGCCACCGTTTTCAATGCAATCCATGGCTGGACATATCGCATCAGGCTATTGAATCCTTCGGCAAAAGCAGTCTTTAATTTCTCCATTGATGGACACAAAATGCGGGTGATTGAGATGGACGGTGTGGATACAGTTTTGGGCAGACCTGTCGATGTCATCACTTTGTGGCCAGCGCAGAGGTACTCGGTTTTGGTAAAAATGGTCGCGGATTTTAGAACACTCGGAGATAATTACTGGATCAGAACGGATATGTTTGTTAATGGAGTGGCAAAACCGGACGTTAATCCGAAAGCAGTGGTTCATCATTTGTTTGAGAAATCGCCGAAACCCCCGTGTAAGTCAGTGGGGCAAGATGAGACGCAGCGTATTATGGAAAGATTGAAACAGGAAACGCACCAATCAGTCGGAGGGGGCCGTCAAGGACGTCCTTGTGAGAATGTAATGCCTTGGGAAGATAAAATTGTGCTAGAATCATCTGCTGCTTCAATTGTCCCCAAAAATACCAGAACAGTTTTATTAGAAAATTCAGATAAGTCCGAGATGGTTGTAGAATCTTCCACGTGTCTTTCTAGAGTTCAGTCTCAGCGTCACCACCAGCCCATTCTGCTTGACCAAGAATGGTGCGACCCAGTTGTTGTCCGAGACGATGGTTCCCACGATGTGGAAGAAACGCCAAATTTAACTGATGAGACACAGATTGTCACGCTAAACGCCACCATTCCATTTCCGCACAAGGACTGGTTAGTAAACGGTCGTCCATATGTGACAGGTGAGCAAAGCGTTCCCGCCATTTTTCGAATCATGAAGAAACAAAATGTGCCGCATCAATTTCGCCCGCTTCATCTAGAACTGGGGAAGACGGTTCAAATTGTTATAAACAATTTAAATCCTGTACCGCATCCCTACCATCTGCATGGACACACTTATTTCGTTTTGGGCACGGGTGACGAAGGCGATGGACCTTTTAATTCTGAAAATAAAAAGCATCTGGAAAGAATTAGCGGATCATCGATTCGTAGGGATACGACTCATACGCCCGCCAATTCCTGGTCTGTTGTGAGAATCATTACGAACAACCCTGGCGTGTGGATTCTTCATTGTCACAGTATGTTAATTTTAACAATTAATAATTATTATTAATATTATATTTAATAACCTTGTTTACTTGTACTATTCAATTTATGTAGTTCATTGGCATTTGGATCACGGCCTGGCTGCCGTTTTCGTTGAAGGGGAATGGGCGCAACAAGAAATTTATAAGATTCCAGATGAAGCCAGACGCGTGTGTCAAATGAGCGGAATCTCAATACCCAATTAATATTCAAATCTATACGAACTGTGTAGTAATTGATTGCTATCTATTACTATTATGTAACCTGCTATGCGAAAATAAATTTGGCACAATTACCTAAACACCCCAACTCGTAATATATTATGGAAAACGAAACATGATTAACTATTAATTAGTAGTCCATGAATGATTCTATGGCTGAATTATCATAATTAAACAAAAGCAATGAATACTTGATACACATGTTGAAATAATTAGATGACAGTTGGGTTATTTATAGCAAAATTAACATATTTTCGGAATTAAGGCTATAGCACAATTTTCTGACTGTTGCGATCACTAACACAATAAATTTGAATAGTAATGTCGTTGGAAATTATATATAGTTTACTCGCGTTAAATTAGAGCGATAAAAGATTTTCATTTTCTGCGAATTCTTTTTCTTTTATTTGCTTTTATTTTATTTTTTGATTAGCTTTTATTTATTTTCTTCCGAACTTTACTGAATTTTTTGTTTAAAGTAATGTTTAGGTTTGATTTGTCGCTCATCGCGCTTATAGTTTGCAACAGCTATTTTAACTTTGTCACTTCATCAGAATACTCATACAATCAACAAAATGCCGACGAAAAAGTTTCAGGTATCAAACTGTTTACCACAAAAATGGACAAAGACGGAAAACTAAGCTTCGAGCCTTGGATTGAATCTGCCGTGGACTCAAGGGTTTGTTCCATTATTTAATTTTACTACAGGTACTTTGAATATCCACAATTAATTATTGGAATTTATTTCCAGGAAAAAAACTTTCAAGAAAATTGGTTACCCGGGACAAATGAGACTTCTAAAAGGCTGAAGCCCCACAACAACCCCATAAACTATGAAAGACGCTTTTGTAAACCTTAAAATATTTTTCAGAATATCGACAAGTTGATAGTTAATATTAGTCAAAATATCGATTTGTTTTATTGTTATTTTTAGCAGAAGATGGAACATGGAACGTAACAGACATCACCGTTGCGGAAGATTTCACCAACTTTTCCGAGGCAATTGTTGAAGTACTTCTGGTGTGCGACAAAGAGTTGAGTGACCATTTTGAACAGAAACTTTGGCTTATTCGGGAATACTTCACTGTTTACTTTTGGGATGTGAATGTCCGATTTAAGACACTTCCCAGCAGCAATGTGTCTTTCCGAATAACGGGAATCGTCGTTATCTCTGTAAGTAATTCAACCACATAAAATCTACGCTTTTCCAACAATGTTGACGTTACTCAATTTTCTACCTCAGAGCGAAGATCACCAACCTTTCATTGAGGAATCCAGAGGATATGACCACAAAGCCGACCTTTCTAAAATCCGGGATCTCTTCTCAGTCTGGGTTTATGAACAGAGAGAATCACTTCCTGCTTTTGATGTGGCGAGTGTTTTCACGTACGCAGATTTAGAGTGGTACGGAGCCTCTAGCTCGTATCGCGGAGCGTGCTTTGTTGATCACGACAGCAAACAACACCGTGGCACCATAGCCGTTAGTGACGGAGGTGGTTGGAATGCCATTGTAGACGCAATGTTTGCCTACGCACTTGTGTGAGTTCTGTTCAATTTAATCACATATTAGCAGATTTTAAAGACATCTGTTTGATTTTAAATTTGGCTAAGCGTTTAAACGAATCGTTTATTTCGGCAAACCTAGCCTTGGGGCACCAAAAGACGACCTCAAAAAATATCCCGGCGGTTCATGTAAAGATGAGGGATTTATAATGGGTAGAGTCAAGCCTACTCTTCAATGGTTCTTTTCCACCTGCTCAGATCGCACAATTGGACAGTTCGTCAGGTCAAAACAGGCAGCATGTTTGCAGAAAACTGACGACAGCACAAATCCACAAATAGATCCTGATTATAATTCACAATTGGCTCCCACAATGGACCAGTTTTGCAAGAGGTGGACAGGAAAACAGGATGCATTTGTGTCTGAGGAGGAACAAGGCGAATGTAACACGATACGGTGCAAAACACCAAAGTCTTACGGTAATGGCTTTGAGATTGCTCATGTTTTGCCTGTGGACAACCTTGAGTGCACGGACGGGGTATGACGTTTATTTGTACCAGGATCTAATTAGCTAAACTTACAGTTGTTATAGTAACCGAAATTTGTATTTCATTCTGCAGCGTTGTTTCCGTGGGAGGTGTCGCAAGTTGGGAAAACTAATTGCAAGTGTCAGTACTGGTCAATGCATGAAGGCTGAAAACTCATTCGAGCATTCTAGTCCAATTATATTAGTTGACTGTCCCAGGTACGATTTGTTCTAAAAATTTCGCGTGTGATTTACAAAGGTTAAGCCTTTGTTTAATGGCAATTTGTTTACAACTGTAATAGACCAGAGGGTGGCACACCCTTGGACCGATTTGTCATCGAAGAGGAGTTTTTCGGAAACACATTTTCAACCCCTTTTAATTCCAAAGATGCCAAGGAAAATGGAGACATGTGCATTGCAACTGGCAAAGAAGAAGGTGACATGCTAGGTACTGAGAGATGCAACTCCGAAAATTTTTGGCTAGGATGGGACATGGAGGACGTCGGCAACAAGCAATTCCTTATTGTTCATCGCCTCACAAGGAAATGTGCTGTGGTGAGTTCTGGAGAGAACGGAATCCGAACCTTTAAACGGTGTGATAAGAACGACCCGAAAATGAGATGGAAACTACTTTGAGTACCTTTTTGTATCCAACCTCTTAATTTTACAATATTGTCAATTATAATGTCAAGTAGTTTTGTTTATCTAAATCTCAATTATTTTCATTGGCACAATCGTTTACTCAAATGTTGCTTATTAATATAAATGAAACATTTGTGAACGGGTATAAACTCTTTTATACTCTAACAAGGTAAAATATCTGTTTTCGCGATATCTTGACTCTACTCCTGTTAATGTTTTTTGAATTAAATAGAATACGGTCTATCTTATGACGCAAACATAGCGTTTCGCGTTTATCTGCCAACATCTGTTGAAGTTATCGTTTCCACCTATCAGATACCATTCAGTCTACGTATATATCCACGTGACGACAATCCAACCGCAAAAATAATCTATTTTTAAATTGTAGGCAACCAAATACAACGAAGTTGAGCCAGCTACTACAAGGGAGAATTTGGTAAGAGAAAGGCGTCATTTCTATTAAACCAGAACCAAACGGTTATTCTACGTACGCAAACTTTGCGGCGCCTACCCGGCGACAAAAAAGATTACTTTTTTGGTTGGATTGTCGTCACCGAGATATTTATTTTACGCAGTGTTCATGTGTTAAAACGCCCAAAATATTTTGAGCGTAGCATGAAAAGTAATTTATTTTGAAATATTATTAAAAAACATAAACGTAATCATGAATCCTTTATAAGCATTCGTCCTTATATGAAACAAAGAGATATAATTCCGACAGTAATAATTTTTTGTAGGCATCCAGGTGCGTCAAAGTTTGCCTACGTTCAATAACTTTGTTTGTCCTACAAAACATTTTCTATGGGATTTATACGTATACTAAGGTTTGTCCGACTGAATATCTCTGTCACGACAATCCAATTTAAAAGTAATTTATTTTGGAAGAGACAGGCGCCACTAAGACAATATACATACGTAGAATAACCTGTATTTTTCCTACAAAAGATTGATTTACTATGTTTAATATGGTTACAAAAATAAGAATGACGCCTTCCTCTGATAAGATTCGCACTTTCATACTAGGTTCAACTTCATGTTGTGCTTGCCACCTTCTTGTCATTCTTTTGGGAGACATTCAATAAAAAAGTTGTCTATTTGTTTCATCCATCAGAACAATTTGACGGTCGAACAAATAGGCAGCAGAAACATGCAGGGAACGCGATCAACAGGATTAAAACGTCATTTCTGGAAAACGATCATTTCTTGGCTTCTGTGTTATCTTGTATCCTACACAACAGGCATGACTGAATGGGAATTCGAGGCGCAAATCTTACCTCTCAACAGCACCGAAGACGGAGGGGATTACATCTCGACAACAAATGTCGAAAAACTCGACAATTTCAACCAAGCTCTGCAACCATTCGCAAACTCTGGATGCCTGCTCCATATCACAAGCTTTCAAACACAAACCCAGCTAGACAATCTATACATTCACCCCGTAATTTTGAGACGTCTGAACCTGTACAAACTAAACGCAAACAGTACCTTCCCCAACAGCGGAGTGAATTTTGGAGTAGAGAAGCATGCCTGGGTAATGACTGGAACAAATCCTCCAATACGATACAGTTCCTCTTTCCCCAATTGTCCACGCTCCAAATATTTCCATCTGGGCAAAGCAAATCTTTACGATCCTGGCTCATACTGCAGTCAGCTGAAGTACAATGACTTTTCCTCAAATTCGAAACCTTGGACATGTGAGGTTTTAATATCCCTTTTCCCTCCTTTATCCCCCATTCTCACAAGAGAACAAAAAGAGAGAAGAATCGAACTAGGTGCTAGCTATGAAGCAGGATATCCAGATAATTGGCAATTTTATTACACAGAAGACAGTAACCATTTCCCCAGTTCAACGCCAACATATACAATACTAGTTGCAAGAGGAGAATTTCATCGTCAGATTGCAAAAATGGACCTTGCAACAAAAAGCTGGATCAGTACGTTTCTTGCAAAATACGCTTTATCAGACCATAGCGCCAGAGAAAACTCCAAGCCAACCGTCGCAGCATTTATATTTCAGACCGAAGTGAAGCACGTGTCTCAAGAGCACATTTCACTGCGAGAGAGTATAAAAATGATTTATTTACTCAAAATATGTTTGCACTGTGTTGAGTTATCCAAGTTCATTTCCATAAACCAACATTCGTCAATGAGGGAATGGGGATTGCATAGCGTCACCTCACTTGTTGCGAGCCTTGAAAAACATGAAACGAACGAAAACTTACTCCTATGGATTGTTGAAAACATTCAAGGTGAGATTATGTTCAATTTAAAATGTTTGACAGACTACTTCAGAGAGGGCGAGAAGAAAAACAAATGGATTCTTGAAGCTTCTCATCCGGTTGAACTAGCCACCCGCGCAGTTGCTCACGTCTGGTTTGAAATTATCGGCAATTTTACATATATACCTACACCTCATACGTCATGCAAGATTTCTTGGTCAACTAATCCGTACAATCTGCAGAAAAGAGCAATCCAACTAGTAATCCAGCAATTTCACATCATTAATGATACAAAGTATTTCCCCGTGTACATTCAAAATGAAATTTTTACCTTACGCTTCATCAGTTGTGGGCGACCACGGATGTCAACACTGGCCTTTTTGGAATTCACAAATGTTTTCGATGAATGGATCTGGATATTCATATTTGTCACTCCGATTTTTATCATTTTGTTTAAAAAAGTGATTCAAAAACTCAGTAAAACAAATATTGGGAACTCGGAGAAAAATTTCATGGAATTTCTGGATACCTTCAAGCTGCTACTGGACAAAGGCGACTTTGAAGTGTTAGATAAGCCTTTTTGTGCAACTTGGAGAATTCCCTTTGGATTATTCATGCTTACAATGATTGTAATTAGCAATGCCTATCGAAATAACAATGTCTACAACATGGTGAAACCGATCGAATCAATACCGTATGACTACTTCGATGAGTTAATTCGAGACGGATTCAAAATCTACGCAAGGGGCGGTATTTTTGTGCGCAACCTTCTAAAGGGAGAAAATACATCGTGGGACCTTACTTTGACTTCAAGCAATGATCACGAATGGCTTGGGCATGGACGAGATATATTCTTAGACTTTAGGTCGGATCTTTCCATGATGTTGGACTCGTGGATGAATTTCATTTATAAAACTGGGAAACTTGGGACTGCAAACAAGCTACACTATATAATGAATCATTCCAAGTTGCACCCAGATTCAACGGCAGCTGCAAACAAGACAATTCTTTCCGAACACTACTCCCCAAATCCAGAAGTAATTGAGAAAGTTTTGCGGAAGGGTCAGTTGGACCTCCTGGAGCAGTCTGTAAAAAAATGCGATGGTTTGGCTCTTTTTATGCCGCAGCACGAATGCACGTCCATTGAATACAAATGGAGAAACGTGAAAAACATGCATGTTGGGAAAGAGCGAATGTTTGAATCCATTATGGGATTTAACATCAGAGGTGCCCTTCCTTTGCCAGTGTGGAATCGGATCAAAGTGATGAACTTTGCTGGGGTCTGGTTAAGATGGAGGGAATTGTCGCAGCATGGGGCAAACCTGAAAAGGGCAAGTCCGAATAGACATGCATCGGGCGTCGTGGAGCCAACAATGCAAGGAAACACATTGGTTATCTTTGCTATTTTTCTAGGTGGACTTGGGCTGGCTATAGCGATATTTATAGTAGAATGTTTTAAGCTAATACATGAAAGCTGTAGTTCGGCGCTTTGTAGTTGTGATTGTTTTCTTGCCACTAAAAGTCACTCTGCAACGACGAGAAAGTTGCTCGAAAGGAGAAAGTTTTGTGAACAATACCCCTTGATTTATCTAAACGAACTAAGGATTGGGAACAGCGAATTGCAAGAACCCATATTTGTCAAAGTGAGGCCACCGCAGGTTTAGCATTTAACGTCATAAGAATCTAGAGAAATATTAAATTATAACGTGAAATGTCTGAGAAAATGGCTAAACCTTCGCACCTAGACTTTAACATAATTCAGCATAAAGATTACGTTTTCGCAACAAACAATGTACTTAATTATTCTTATTAATATTTTGCAACACTTCATACAATAAATAAATCAGAATAAATCAAAAGCAAAGAAATTGAAAATCAGACTCTATTTTAATCTACATACATCTATACCTAGATCTACGTTAATTTACGTACATAGTCCTGCTGGCGCCTGTTTTATCTGAAAATAAGTTATTTCAAGTGGTGACGGGAATGCCTTTTTTAGCAAGTTTTATTTGTTTAAACGCTCTATGTGCAGAGAAGGAAAAGCAATTTACTGTGTAAGATCCTTTAGTAAAATTGCAATCTCCTTCATAATCAATATCAATAATAATAGGTACATAATGTAAACTTGCAATATACCTTTTCGAGTCTTGGTTGATGGAAAATATGAAATTGTTGCAATTCTTCGATACGGCAATATTTCCGCATCGAAAATCTGAAAAATGGCAAATACAGTATGCAGTATTGAACATAGTATAAAAGTGGGAATTTAATAAAAGCAATGCGTCATTTTAAATTAGAAATTGACATTAAACATTGTGAGCAAACCTCATATAGACAAAAATGGTTACTCTACGTACACAGTCTTGGTGGCGCCTGTTTCTTCTCAAAATAAATTACTTTGAAGTTCCAATGAGGTTTTGAAAAAGCCGGATTTGTAGTTTTGTAAACTATGTGCAAACGTGCAAGCTTCCTATATGAGCAGCATAACGTCATTCTATACGAAATCTTCCCACACATATATGGAGAAATATAGTTTCGCAGATAATTACTGACAGCTCCATTAAAATAAACATTCACATCGTAGCTTCAGTTATTTAGAAAGAGGATTCAATTTTTCTTCTAATTAACAATACTGATGAGAAATTTCGAGAACATTATTATTTTCCAGGGAGTGATATCACATTTGACATGAAGCTTGCCAAAACTAGTTATTCCTATCCTGACAATCCAACTTCGAAATAATTTATTTTCAGAGCAAACAGGCGCCACCAAGACTATGTACGTAGAATAACCTCTTTTTCTCCTATTTATGACATTAAACATTGTGAGCAAACCTCATATAGAAAAAAATGGTTACTCTACGTACACAGTCTTGGTGGCGCCTGTTTCTTCTCAAAATAAATTACTTTGAAGTTCCAATGAGGTGATATCACATTTGACATGAAGCTTGCCAAAACTAGTTATCCCTATCCTGACAATCCAACTTCGAAATAATTTATTTTCAGAGCAAACAGGCGCCACCAAGACTATGTACGTAGAATAACCTCTTTTTCTCCAATTTGAAGTTTTCTTACAATATGTTTGATATCGTTCCAAAAATAAAAGGACGCCTTTCTCTTTACAAAATAATACTTTCATACTAGGTTCAACTCGATGCTCAACTTCGTCATTCTTTTGGTGGATATTCTATAAAAAAGTTATCTATTTCTTTCATCCACTACAAAACTTTACTAAACAAAAGAGTTCTCCGCATAAAAATGTACGGACTGCAATCATCAAAGTTGAACTGTATTTTCTGGAATACTATGGGACATTTTTGACTGCAAGCAAGATACGTTACATAATGAATCATTCAACGTTGCATCCAGATACAATTGTGGCTGCCAACAAGACGATTCTGTCGGGCAAATATTCTCCAATGACACAAGTAATGGATAAAATTTTGAGGCAGGGTCAGTTGGAGTTTCTCGAACAATCAATAAGAAAATGCGATGGTTTGGCTGTTATTCTGCGGCAGCACGAATGCACGTCCATTGAGTACAAGTGGAGAAACCGGAAACACTTGCATGTTGGAGCAGAACGAATGTTTGAATCTATCCTGGGATTCACCATTAGAGGTGCTGCTCCTCTGCCGGTGTGGAATCGGATCAGGGTGATGGACTTTGCTGGGATCTGGTTACGATGGAGGGAATTGTCGCAAAATGGGGCAAACCTGAAAAGGGCAGGTCTGAATAGACATGCCTCAGGGGTTGTGGAGCCAACGATGTTCGGAAACACATTGGTTATTTTTGCTATTTTTCTTTGTGGACTTGGTCTGGCTATACTTGTCTTCATACTAGAATGTTTTAAGTTAATTTATAGAAGGTTTAGTTCTGGGCTTGCAAAAAAAAAAATTCGCGTAAACCCCACTTTAATTCATCGCAACCAATTAAAGAAGCGGATACCAAAACCTGCTTCGCCAGAACCCATATTTATTCGAGTTAGACCAACACAAACTTAAAACGTTACGAAAATCGGAAAATCCGTTAGTAGTTCGAGCGGACTGCAAACTGCAATATCTTTAAAAAAGGTTTTTTATGCTTTGTACCACCGACACAGAACCTTGCAAAAATATTAAATAGTATAATCGACATGTATGTGAACATGGCAAAATAAATCAACATCAAAGAAAAATAAAATGTTATTTTATTTCATAAAAAATAATGGATGCATCAAGCTTAAAACAAGCCAGGGTCCAGGTGATATTTATATAAGTAGGTATATTTAAAAATTGTGAGATATTGATTATTACTGAGACAGCTGAAAATGTAAATAACAAGCAAGATTCAAGATCATGGCCATCCGTAACAAAAAATAACTAGCTAATCAAATTAATTCATTCCTGCATAAAAAATGTTAGGCTTTAGTAAGCTTAGTTAAATAAAGCATAATATTAATAAATGTTCAGTTGAAAAGTTTATTTCAGCTCAGTATTGATCTTGTAGTAGTGTGAAGTAGTTTCCTGCTGGAGAAGTGAACGCCAAAATATGGCTGGAAGTTACTGCAAAACAATTTGTGCATATTTTATCATAATCGTGTTTGTTACAATTCTCAACAATGTCACCGCAGTATCTTTCGGGTGGCAGCAGAGAATCAAAGGGAATCCGATGCAGCCGATGAAAGAAATTACCTGCCGTTCAGACATTTGTAAGAGTTTTATTAACAAACAATACCCAATTGATTTCTCAATTCTGAAGTTAGATAATATAAATTTTTTAGCATCAACCAAACCTGGATCTTGTCCCAGTGAATCTGTAAGGCGATGCACTATCTGCAACGACATGTGCAGTAGCGATGATGATTGCACCAGAAACAGAAAATGCTGCTATAATCCGTCTTGTGGCAACGAGTGCAGATTGCCAACCGGTCCAGAAGCAGATTTCTATAACTACAGCAGACATCGGGTAAAACCACCAAAGATTAGGGATCGAGATTGCTATCATGAAGAATGTCATTGACTTGATACATAAAATGTGTTTGTTTTTCTGTGTGATTTCAATTCTGGCTGAATAAATAATCTGATTCGATTTTTTTAAATACAAAAAGCTGTATACAAAAATTGCGTGCTGAAATATTTACCAAACATTTTTTAGATTTACATGTTGGGTTTACCTCTACGTTTATATGAAACCTGAAATAAATGTGAAGCCCAAACAACAAACGAATGTGGAGGATGTTTAAAGATGAAAAAGAATTTTTTAGTATGTATTCATCCGGTTTTAAATGTTTTAATTACTAGTTTCAATCAGTAAAGAAGCTCAGCATTTTTTTATTTCGACTGAATTCCTGCTCTGTTTAATATCTCATCGGTCATCATCATCATCATATTTATTTCTATGTATGTAAATACGACAATAGCATTGCTTTGCCACTGCCACTACTACAACTTAAACTTGCGTGAGGGGATTTAAAGGACAAAGTAAAAAGGTGGATGAGGTACAGGTAAATACCGGTTCTAGCTTCTGGCATCGCATAGGCATAAACCTGCTTTAGTTGAGATTTGTCTTTGTGGCAAGGCCAAGCTTAACATTTTTTATTTGTTACATGTATAAACACTCACGCACGAACACGCATATTTTTTATCATGCTTAGAACGAAGTATTGACTTTATTTAATTTCATTATTTAGTGCATATGTATGTCCATAAACCTTATACTTTTATATACATAAGCAACCAAATACCACCAAACCACTTTGTTACAGTTACAGTTGATGTTGATATAACTTGGTTTGTTGCATGGTCTTTGCTTCACCTGATTCACCATCTGCAGCTCGTTTTAGCTGCGGCAGCATTTTTATCCAAATAACCTCTGCTCCCTCTGCTCTAAGATAAAAAAAGTTTTTATTTTATTGGAGATGTGCCTACAAACAACAAAACTCCAAAAACAGAGCAGCTGCTTTATATAAATTTTTTAAATTTATTTTTATACAATAAAATTTCTGATAATAACAAAATGTTTTTAGTTTACTCATTAGTTAAAAGGTGGAAATAAAAAATAGAAAAATGTTACAGAAAACAGAAATCTGTTTGTTTTGCTGTAAAAGCAAATCGCTGTTCTCTGAAGGTGAAACCTTCCAGGATGCTAAAAAGAAGTCAGTGGAAAAATGTTTGAGACTTCTGCAGCGTCACTTAGATACAAGTTTTGTAACTCTGAAAGATTTTAATTTAGTGTTCTCTTCACACAAAAGTTCTAATTCACATGAAGAATTATTTAATAGTGATCAAAATGAAAAGTTATTATTGGTGGAGTGTTGCGACAGTTGTGTGGAAATTGTGGACACAGTGTCTTCATTAATCCATCAAATGAAGTGCATCCAATTGAAACTGGAGTGGAAACTGGGCACATTTCTTAGGATAATGAAGATGGGTGGCAAGGTACAGTCAAGGCAAAAAGTGTTGAAGTCACTGTTTAATGCTAATCACAAAAAAGTCGAAAATCTTGACGATGATGATACTAAAAGTGGAAAGAATCGACAAAAGCAGAAACATTTCTACAAACGGTTTGCCAAATCTCGCCGAGAAATAATTCAGAAATGTAAGCTTGGTTTTAAAACTTTTGAATAATTTTTATTTACCTGAAAATATAAATTTAAATGGAACCGTTTTTACCATTTGATTTATTTCATAGGCTCGAATGCAGCTAAAACCAAGAATATTTATCCTAAGCTTGTTCTGATAAAACACGAATTTCCAAATTTAAATGCCAATGTTAAAGTGGAACAAACAACAATCGAGCAGCCCCTACTCGAGGAAAATTGTGCAATCGACTCTCGTTCTTGCAGCTCTTCTGATAATCAGTTTGAAAATAGCAACAACTTCAAACTTCTTGACAATGAATATAAAATAATATCCTTTTGTCTCGTGATTCTCATGATTTCGTACAAACACCAGGAGAATTCCTTCTTGGCGCATCATCAGGATGATGATCATCATCATCTGCAAGACTCTGATTTTTCTCTAGACACGAATGAAAATGTTGAAAAATTTTCCCATCGCACAACATCTGAAGCTGAAAGCACCTACACCACTGCTACAGAAGGAAGCGACTTGTTGGTTTCAAGGATGGATCCATTTTCCGCTCCAGACTTCGTGGGTAACCGAGATGAAAATATATTTGATATTGATCTGGCACAATTTTTTAGCGCATCCACCCAAAATGATGTCTTATTAAAGGAAGCTAAAATAATCAAGGAAGAAAATGTTTTCAAAGGCATGTATCATGAAGAGAATTGCACGATGGTGTGGAATGCCGATTCGGTGGGGATTGGCAGTGGTACTATGTCAGCGTCAAAGGACAATATTCAAAACTTGGCTCATGCAAATATTACGACAGATACGCATCTTGAAGATCGTGCTGACGAAAATTTTGCATTCGACCTAATTTCGGAAGAGTTGCAGTCTAACAAGAGAAAGAGGACGACTCGCAATGATAATGTGAATGTACATCGGAAGAGGAGGTAAGATTTAAGGTTCAGTAAGGTTTAATCAATGAATTTACTAAATTGACTTACTTTTGACTAATATTATGATATTATGAAACAGGAATAACCGAAAGCTACAACCCACCTTGGATGACTTATGGAAATAATCCATTGCAATGTAAATTGTGACGGCAAACTCAGCAAGAAAAAATTGGATTAGCACAGATCAAAGCTGGATAATTAAGAAATGAATCACGAAAGTGGGATTTGAATTCGCGTATTCTTTGTAATGTCAATGTCAACATTTCTCGAGCTTATGAGAATAGAACAGGGTTATATAAGTAAGTCAAGTGAAACATATTTACGCTTATTTTTAGACAAGAGGTTGGTAACTAAATACGCTTACTTTATGTAAATGAGAATTCAATTTCTAGATAATTACTGAACTTCAAGAGTAATACGGGTATTTAATAGTCTGGCTAATTTTTTGACTTAAGTTGTTTTAATGGATCTCCACCTATCAGTTGCGGGAATTGGTACCACGTCGGGCCTTTCACTATTAAACAGAATTAATAAAACATAAAAACTAATGTTAATTTAAATTTAATTAATTGGTGCAGTAATTTGTAAACTACATACTTCTGGTTTTGCCTAAGCTCAACTTCGACTCCTCGTTTTCATTCGCGGTCACAATTGGTTCGGAATCTTTGCAGTCCTGGAGCACTGGGTCGCAAGGTGCTGTCTCTGGCTCTTTTTCGGCCATTCCCGGCTACAATTTAATTAGCAAAATAAATAAATAAGTCTATGTTATATTCCAAAACTTTGTTTAACTTTTCTTAGGCACTTACAATTAAACCCACAGTGAAAATAATGGCTACAACGGCAATCCTCACAGTAGCTTTTTTGTTCATGTTGTAAACTCGATTTTGAGAAATGTTAATATCACAGCTAAACTTTTAATCTGCCACGCTGACGCAAGTCACATTATGCGGAAGTGATCAAAAGCATGTGACGTATTTAAATTGGTTTAGTGAACTTGGCTCCGTCTAATCATTTTCATGTAAAATATTGACACTAATTTATGGCGAGTTGAGGTACGGCGGGGGCGTTATGAAAACACAAATCTCATCATGATTATGGTGACAATTACGGGTGTTTAGGCAAACTTTTCAAAAAGAAATTTTAATTATAGCACAAAAATAGCAATGATCTTACTCAGTTATGCTCTCACAATTAATTGCTGATTATGTAGTGGGTTGTATAATCACACCATAGTACATAAAGATATACATTTTACAGTGCAGGAAGTAATAAAATCTGATATAATGAATGGGAAATAATAATTTTTTAATGCTAAAATTGCATTAGATTACATTGTATAATCGTTATTATAATGTGGCATGCAGAAGTTTGGTGTAATTTGAGTTTGACCTTGTCTACTGTACAATTCCATGCGAAAATAAAAGATGCGTGATTAAAAAGTGCAACTTTATATTATATAATTGATTTGGGATATTCTAGTATCTTCACTAGTTACACAAATGTATATCTAAATATGTGCGTGTCAGCGTGCTTCAAATTTCTATTATAATAGAGGTAGGCAATCGTAGTTTTATCATTTTAAGTACATAATACGTAATTATAATTACATTATGAAACTAGATTAAAGAGTGTAATATTAAATTGGTCGTGTCCGCAAATTTTTATTCTAATTTTGGATTATTAATAAATTATTAATAAATGTTCTAAACCCTAAAACCCCGTTCTTAATTTGAGAAAATGTTCATTCAATTGGTTCGAATTATTTTTTGGCACCACTCTGTGCCAATTATCAATATCATCTCAAGGCGAAATTTTTTCGTGACTGTGGGAATTTCCTGAGAATGGGAAATTTTGTTTGAAATTGATAATTTCTTTCTCTGACCTTCGCTAGCCTCTCTATTAATCCATCTATTGCCCGCATTAATTAACCAGTAATTAAATTCAAATGAGGTTATTTAAGCTGGTAATAACTCATGCTACTACAATGAAATCTCTGATACTATATAAAATTAAACTTCATTATCCGGCAAAATTTTGGTCGGAAATTACACTTTAAAAAATTGATCTTAAATATAAAGCTCTGTGAGGAATTTCCTTTCATTCGTCGAATTTTCCTGGAAGAGCATCATTTTAAATTGTTAGTACTCAATTAAAAATACGAAGAGGACATGGCTGAAGAAAAATTAGACAGTTGGACACAGAACCAACATTATTATATTTGGGTTTTAGGTTGGTTCATCTTAATCCTGGTTTTAAGAGCTCCGCTGGAAAAACGGTTGCTGCAATTTTTAAGAATGGGTGAGATTGGTAAAGGCCAAATAAATTTGCAGAAATCCGAAATTCCAGGATATACACTTGTTGGAGAGTTAAAAAATATTTGCAAAATTGTGAGAAATCCATCGAGTAAGTTACAAATACTTCTAATAAAAATATTGGTACATTACCAAGGTTTTCACTTAACTTTGCTAATCAAATTTCAATTTTCATTTAGAAATGCTGGACCACGTGTACGAAAGTGTTGCCGCCCGGGGAGACATTTGCAAAATACCATTAGTAGTATGTAAGAAGGG
>VYYJ01002033.1:0-24564 GCA_021029165.1 Cyphoderus albinus
GTCCACTGTATTGAGTTGAGATTTTCAAAAGAGTTCATCGTAGCCGTTTGACCTAGAACTGATCTTGCTGCATCTTCCAACAACATTGTCTTCGTCACCGTTTTCATTTCAAGATTATCCTCCGCCAAAAAAGGAAGTAGGCTTTATGACATTAAATAAAGTAGAAACGATAAGTCGTCAATAATAATAAAAGCTGCAATTTGCAAGCGGAACGAACTTTTTATTGTATTATATTGCAGTACAACAGAAACAAGCGCTGCAACAATTGTAATTGTATTACTTTACAACAACAAAAGGTAACATCTCCCTCTTTGACAATACGGAATTGAGATTGAGAGAAGAATTCTCTCTCTTTATTTAGGTGGCCCACCCGAAACGGCTTCTTCTATCTAGAGGTACACTTTTCTAGTTTCACATTTCCTTCGCTGGGGACCCGATTCTTTTATTGCCTCTCTCATTCAATTCAAGCATCATTATTTATCCCTGCGCAAGATTTTGAATTGAAGCAGCGAATAAACAGAATTGTACCCGACCGAGCCCAGAAAAAAAAACTGCAATTGTACTAAAGCTCTTGCGTCGCTCTGCTCTAATACGGGGCGACAACTTGGGCACGTCAAATGATCTGAAATGATTATTACCAATGTTTCATTCCCATCGACGACATGATCAACATGATGAGACGAGCAAAAATAGTATTATTATTTTTATTATTACTATTTGATTCTCCTCCATTAAGAAAAAACTCATCTAGCCAGACTATTTGTTCTGTTATGTTATTCTACGCTCCCAAGTACAACCCACGACACAAGTCAGCTACCAAATATGACTAAACCAACTTCATTCAATAAGGCTTCAATAGTGATTAACAATTGACCTCATTTAGTCCGCCATTTTTTCGATTGTTGTTGTTGATCGGGCGAGTGAGTTGAGATAATGAACTCGCTATTTGGACCAATTGCATTTTTCCATTCAGATGTCTACATGCCTGCACATTTTTTTTCTACCGCGATGCACCTTAATAAATAACTAATAAGTAAAAACAAAAAACTAGAAATGCAGCGATAATGATAATGAGAAGAAGTAACGGACACGCCACCACTGCGTGGCAGTGATGATTGGAAAGTATTCGAGAACCAATACTTACAGATTACCCTTAAAAACCTCTTCTTTCAGAAGCATTTTCCGACTAATTTAATGACAGAATAGACTAGCTCTAACCGATTGGTGATCAATATCAAATCATGTTTTATTATAATTGTACATTATGCCTTCCTGGCACACATTCTTATTCAAATTACATTACACTACATCGCACTTGAGTAAGCATGTTAAATCGTGGCGTTTCCTTTCATTTCCATCTTAAAATTGCTGAGTTGCTGCGATTAACTGTTGCAAATGCATTGAATGTAGTTTTAGGCATTTATTTATGTACTTTCTTCGCCTCAAGTATTCATTCGTGCTTATTTCTCTGAACCACTCATCAATTATTTTTGCATACATGCATTACAAATTACATATAACAGTCCCCAACACAAACAACAATTAAAGTACCAAGTTTATTTTCAAAATAATATTTATACAAAATGTGCTATCATTGCTATTATTATTTATTCATTGTTGATGCAGAATTAACGTTACACCTCTTTCTTGCCAGTAATACAGGAAATCAATGTGAAAGTTTGAAATGAGCTGTATTAGAATGCACCAACAAAGAAAATCTACCGCAAATGCAACTGCAATTTTCCTGCTTTTGATTTCGGTCATGCCAATCTTCCGATTGTTGCGTTTACTGTTAAAGCGCAATTAACTTCCACCAAAGAAACACTGAAGTCAAGTTAAGCGTTAGGATTTTGTTTGACAAATGCAGAAGATAAAAGTAGGTGGTATAGGCACCGTGAACCTGATAATCATTAAGGTACTTTTACAATACTCCTTTCTTCTAACATTGTTTCAGTCGGTTGCTCCTGCTCCGCTTTTTCCTCACCCTCCTCAAACTTGTAGTAGTTTAGTTGCTGCAGTAAGAAGGTTGTGGTAATAAACTAATTGGAGTTTGCCGAGTTTCGTGCTGTCAGCGAATGCACCAAACCATCATCATTTATCATTCCACCAATTCTTGTTGATGACGATCGTTCTTCGAACAGAAATTTGGTGCGTCAAACTTGAATAAGGGTAGTTAAGACAAGTTTTAACTACTACACACCAAACGCAAAAAACTAAAGAGCAAGTAGTAATAATGGTAATAATAATAAGCACGAGAAGAAAAAGAACACACCTTAACTTTTTGTTTTATGTTCAAATTGTTCTTAATGTGTGAAAAGAAAAAAAGACGCCATTTGCTGCAGCAGCAATGAAGTAGTAAGAATTGCGGAGAAATAAAATAAAATCTTGTTCGCTTAAAAACGACAGCCTTTACTCGTTCATTTTTGACACATTTCTGCATGCTTAATAAGAACGTTAATTTTTATGCTGGTGTAAAACAAAACTACAAGAGAATTGAGACTACAATGGGAGAAAAGTCGTCATTATTAGCATAGGCCACAGTTTGAAAATGTGCCCGGTTTTCACTGACAGAAAGAAAGGCCGCCTCATTAAATGCAACAAGATTTCTTCAGGGACCAACCAAAGGGGTGGAGAACAAGAAGGAAAGAAACAGTCAGTTTCAGGACTGGGACTTGAATTGAACTGCGTTCTAAGTTCCTTTTCTTGATTTGATGCAACTACTAAGAGAGATGCATGACAGATTAAGTTATTGCATTGAGTGGCCACTCTAAAGTTTCTTGGCTGTTTCACTAAGGTTTGTAATAAAAAAAATCTTCCATTTCCGCCACAAAGCTTTATCAAGACTAACCGGCTTTATTTGGCACTTATTTCTGCGCTTCTCTTTGAAATAAAAAATCTTTCAGAGAATGGAAGCATTTGTGAAGATGAGTAAATGTGAAGAAGGTGAAACTAAAGTAAACGAACCATCTGCGCTAGAACAATGGCACAAATCTGAGAATAAAATTGAAATACAACAACGGTTTGACGAAGGACCGGCATAATGCAGAATTTAAACGAGATGTCTTGATCATGAAAACCTGGCGGTCGGGCCATTCAGCAATTGTATTATCATTACCACGATTTCATGAATGATTATCATGAAAATCAGTATGTACTGCAAAAAAATGTAACGTCGTGCCTGGCTTATCTGGAGCAAATACAAACACGACTTTTATTCAGCTTGTGTGAAATCTGAAATAATTCTGAAGCTCAAGAGGAGGGAGTATCTTCACTTCAGTCTTAACGGCAAGAGATTTTTCTAAAATTCAGAGAACAAGTCAGTCGTGGGTGGGGAGCTGCTGTCAGGAGTGAAGTGATCTGATAATTGGATCAATCAGCAAGTATGACGCTCTCTGCAAACATGGTGTTTTTATGCTACGCTATTCACAGGCTTGAATGCAACGCATTATTAACAGTGTACCCAGCTTTACTCATGGTCCAATTGTTGCTTGCGATAATATGTGTATTAAATATTAAATTGAGCAAGCCAGATTTAGATCGTTTCTCACTTGGCACTGGCACTGACGGCACTGCTCTGCTATGTATACACATCAGCACTTTGACAATCTGACCGTGACACGTTGACTTGCGTCAAGGATTTTATTAGTACATGTCTAAAGAATTCAATGCCTTATCTCAATCATTACTACAGAATGCAAAACAATATAAATATTATAAATATTTTTACCAATAAACCCAAGGACCTGTTTGTTGTAAGGCTCTAGTCATACTTAAATTGTAAATGACTTGGTGTGAAAACCAAATGCACAATATTTAATGACATTTATTAGATTAGCATTAGCAACTGGATTGAAAATAAAAATTAATGTTGCTGCACGTTTTCCATGCACCGCTTGCTTTCAATAAATATTGAGGATGAGGCAAGACTAAGACCAGACCACAATGCAATTCCCACATCACAAGTTCATTTCCAGTTGAACTGACTTCTTTCCACACACACTCATAATGGTTAATTTACAGAGTGTGACTCATTGATACTAAGTTAATAATAATGATTACGAGTTAATTCTCTCTAGCGGCTTATTGTAACGAAGAAGCCAGAAAAATATTTTAACAAGCCTTGATTTGTCTATCCTCCAAAAGAAGAATAAGAAAATGCAAGGAGAAGAATCAAGTTTTATCAAACATATCAAATTCAGATTAAGAAAATTAGTTATGCATGCATGGTGGATATGATGGGTCATGAAAGTGATGTGTTCTCTCTTGCCTTGACATATGCCACGACATTTGACTTCGTGCTCCTTTGTCAATCCGAGAATGGATGACAGGAACATTTTTCTTATACAATTGTACTTTCAACCATAAAGAAAAAAGTTACGCTTACAAATCTTAATAATTTGCAAAAAATTATATTTCGCATTTACTGCTGCTTTACTTTACTGAATGATTGCTTAAGTGTGAAAAAATGTGTCATGTTTTTTACTCTATCCCGTTATCTTTTACTACGGCAGAAAAAAAGTTTATGAAATATTAGTAACTGCGAACAAAACAAACGTTTTCTTACCTTGAACATTGAACTTCTGATTGTTAGGTTGGGTACGGTAGCGCAAAAAATGATGCGTGTACTTTCAGTGCGTCACGTAGTTTACTCCGGTTTCTTTGGTTGAATTCCTCCTTCTACGCAGCTCCACTCGAGCCCTCAACTTGACTTCAACTCGTAACAAAGAAGGAGACAAAGTGCTTCTTGCTTGTGTGTACGATGAAAAAAGTGGAACGCATCAAACGCATGCAATGGATAAAGTTGAGGATGTTGTTTTGTATCTTCCCTTTTGATGTCCTCCTCGTAAGAGCAAAGCAACCTTTGTTTTCTCTTGGTTTTAAAGCCTCAGGTTTTACAATATTCCGAAGCGGAACTTTAAATGAGAAATTATGTTAAAAGTTGGATCAGTCCGACAATTTTGGGAAGAAAGGAGCAATTATTAGTGGATACAATACAGCGATGAAGGCGTATAGAAGTTTCTCATGTAAGGTTTTCGTAAGAGTTTATTTCATAGGTAAAATAAAAGTTTTTGCTTGGCACGAAACGATTACCAGACCACTGGGTTTTGTATTGTTGTTGTTATTTTGATGGTATTATTGCGTTAGGACTTGGAGACTCCTTCATCCATCCATTATTTTCCCTTTTTCTTCCTCCAGACAACAACAATAATAATCCGGTGATTGTTGCTGCTGCGTTGTGTTGTGTGCGTGTATGCTCTTCAGAGATGACCAGACATCAATGCTTGTAACTATGTCCAGGCAAATGAAGAGTCAAGTGATGGCCAGGACATAATAATAACAATAATAATAATGGGGCAAGCAGCAAACAAGCTGAGTCAGGTGGATAAATGTGGATGGTTGGTTACATAAAAGTTGAGTTTACATGAGAGCAGTAAGTCTTATATAATCTTATAGTAGGGGAACTATTAAGGGCAGGTGGTAGGAATTCCCATTTCATCCAAAACCAGTTCCCTTCTTTCAAAAATCTCAACAGTGTAAGTTAGTAAAAGTAAGTAAACTGCTTTATAAGACTGAGCCAATGTGTTGGATAGATATGAAAATGTATCTATCCCCGAGGTCGCTTGTTGTGTTGTTTGTGAGTGAGATGATTTTCTTCCGAAATCAGGAGAGACAAGACAAGCTTGAATATCTGGAGGAAGCGGTGATGATAAAGGGATGTAGAATTTAGATGTTTCTATGTTGTTGGCTGCCTGTAACTTTTTACTTCTTCGTACTTCTTGTAGGTATTATGTTATCCGGTTTTGAAAACTTTAGCTGGCACTAGAGAGAAAATGTTGGATTCCCACGGTTAGAAATATTCGGGATGGTCGTATGAAGTAAATGTTGAAACGCACAAAGGAAAATGCTTTAAAGCGTCACTAGCAAAGTATAAGAAACAGTGACCATGAACAATGACGCGAAGGGTCCACCTCGACACAAGAGATAATTTATGTTTCTCCTTTACTGGAGCAACTTTTTCGTGAAGAAATGTTTTGTTAGTTGTGTACAAAATAATTTTTCTCTCATGACTCAAGTTCAAGTGCATTTTCTGCCCTCACTATTGTAGCTCACGATTCCGTTTGACCCCTTGAAATACAGCTTTAATTCAAATGCAGATTTAGAGATTTTAATTAGAATCTGCTGGGGTTTTACGTATAGTCGGTGGTTTTATTGGTTTATTATAGAGAGAATGGTGAAATGACACTTGGTTAGATCTGTGCAATATGTAGATATGAAATGGTGAGCTCGAATCCGGATTTACTTTTTCACACGAACGATGACAAATGGCTAAAAATAAATGTCTTGAGGTAGTGAGTGAGAAGCACTTAGCACTTAATTTATTATTTCAGAAGAAGAACATTGATTGATGACGAATACAATGTCCAGCCACCGTATCTACTGCGTGGCTAATATTAAATAGGGGATTTTCATAAAGTGGACCAGATAAATGTGTGTAGGTTACGTACACACAGTTTTACTGATACTGATACAGACTTGATAGTGGTAACACTGCCACTAGAAGATTCAGCTTGTTACTGAGGCTCTGATTCTGGAAACTCAGTGTGTAAAGGCAAAAAGTTTGTCATGGGCTAGGCTTCACTTCACACGAGGTTATGATGATTGATTCAGTTTGTAACATAAGAGCGTAAAGTAAAACAACGCCGAATTGAATGCCACCACATAATATGCGTTCAGTCAGAGGTTTAATCTACTGTTTCTGTTTGTGTTAAAGCTTATTTTTCAGCCTTAGCCTGATACTTCTTTTCTTTCCGAATAAAATACTACTCAATAATATTAAATATTAATTTCAGTTAGTGTCAGCCAGCAGCACAAAAGTTTCGGAGGAAACAGCAACTTGCTCTTGCTCACGCAACCACGAGATGAGCTATGAAGAGAGGAGTCTTGTGATATGGAGTACAAATGTGTACACTTTACTTTGCCAACGTCATGGCGAAAACGAGACATTATTACACTATCGGCAGTATCATTGTATCGGCTGCTCTAAAACCTGTACAGGCGCAATGGGCTTTATAAAAGTGCCTTCTCGAATATGAGAACCTAGATGAGAAAAACACGCAGTTGTTCATAGCAAATGTAGACAGCAGGCACAGAATTCTCTATAAAATCACCTAACCCTTGATACTTCTGTTGGCATAAGTTATTATGAAAAACTTACGAATGAGCAAAATAGAATAAAGACTAGAAAATGTTTGCTGCTGTTTGCGGCATATTTACTAAGAAACCTTGTAATAATGGCAGTTCCACTTTGCCACACGAGATTACCACTAACAGCTTTTATATTGCTTGCAAAAACTTTCCGTCTACTACCTCTTAATACGCATCATTAAGGATTGCAGCAATTGTTTTACAACGCAGCTTCACACCAACAACGCAACAACTGCAGTTACACATGTAACATTTTTCCTATTTCTTGTAGTTTACTATAGTTGCGCTGTAGAACTTTGTGCACTTTTTGACTTGAATGAACTGAGATAACGTTAGTCAATACCAGGGAATTTATGCACGCCACCACACAAATGATGCAAAGCAAAAATTTGAATGATTATTTTACATTTAGTAGTTGATTGAATCTCACATAATATGGAATTTCTTACACTTAGATTTTAGATAGCATTTCATTGAGATTGTGAATCATTTCACTTTACTACTAAAAGCTTTTATGAATATGTATGTACCTAATAAAATTATATGAAGAGAGTTATTTAACATGAAGTCACTTTGAATAGTTAACAATTAACTTAATAAACTCTTTACCTTAGTACACATGAGCTTTGTAAAATAAACGATTTGCGATTTTAACGATAAATGATATCTATCTAACTCTTCCATGGCTCATTCATCGTATTTACATTCTGCGCATTTTTTTCATACTCGTGTGACACGAGTCGTGTCTCATACTCATGAAAGCTTTAATTTAATAGCAAAGAGGTTTTTTGAGCGGAGAAAACACCGACTGCCAAAAACTTACATGACACATGTTTTGTTGTTTAGAGATTATGTTGTGCGAAACACTTTTACAGTCTCCGAGGCATTTCACTTTCACTCACTTCATTTTGTGTAACTTTTTTTTGAGACCATTACTCACATGCAGAGTAAATGTAATAGGCAATAAAATGACTTTCAGTATGTATTTGCCATAAAGGTGATTTTCCCCATTTCAATTGATATGGAAAAAGGTGCAATGCAATACTTCCGACCCAATGAAGTGAATTACATTTACAGAAAATGATTTCCAATTGAAAATTGCATTCAATTTATTATTTTTTCCACAAATGTAACGTAAGTCTATAGTCTCTAGTTTTTAAAATGACATAATAAAGTACGCGACGATAACGATAAGTATCAAAGTAAATTGTATCACGTGTAAATTTACTTAAGTTATTATAGTAGCGTAAAAGTAAGTTGACATGTCCATCATTTTTCAGATGAGACGATGATTTCCACATAGCTCTTCAAAAGATTGATAATGTCCTCATGCTCACAGGTAACGGCATAGTCCAATGGAGTTTGTTCGTCTTCATCCATTAGTTTAGGATTTGCGCCGGCTTTCAACAAGATTTCACAGACCTCTTTACGTCCTCGATCTGCTGCCCAGTGAAGAAGCGTGAGACCATCTTCGTCGCACTGATTAACATCGACTTCACCCTTTAATTTAAAAATGTAGTAATTAGCCTCAGCAAAATAATTTAGTTGTACTTTAAGATAAAATAAATTGACTAACCTCTGCAATCCATTGATTAATTTTGGTTATATCGTTATCTTTCACCCATCCAAACGGTGTATCCTTGTCATTCAGGTTATCTGGTTCTTCCGGAACATGTGGACGAGATACTGCTGGCGCAAACCCTTTAGATCCATTGGAAGAACTTTCAGCCTCACTTGTAGGAGTCCAATCAAATATTGACATGACCTATGATGTATGAAAAGAAGAATGACAAGTTACGTTTATTTTCACAAATAAAAATACTGGCCAGTCACTGGAGAACAGTGAAAAGAAAATGATTGCTTCAAATCTTACTTGATTAATATATTTAAGCTTTGCTTCAGTCTCACTTAATTCTGACTTTTCTTTCCAAGCGCTCCATTTCGTTCGAGCTTTCATATTAAAGATGCCTAAGAAATAAAAAAATCTGTTAGTGACACATTGATTAAAGCAGTGTGGTGACCGTTTGTAGCACGTGGTTCACCTGGTTGTGCTTCCTTGCATGGTCCTGTCGTCGCCACCTTATAAAGTCCGTATAAATCAAGTAACTGCTTCTCCGAAGGTTTGACAACTCCCTGCACCAGTCCAGTGGCGGAAGCTTGAACCATGTTAGCAGCGTCGTTAAAAGCTGATGTTAAGTCATCATCGTTAATATCTAATCCCTCTGCCATTTCGCGATTTGTATTGGTCGTAATTGTCCGTAGTCACAGTTGACAGTCGTCAAAAAGTGATTTCATTCAACTCAAATTCAATCAGAACCAGGGCCTCAGTGGATTAGACAAGAAATCTAACAAAATTAAAAAAGTGCACTGTGCAAGTGCAATTATTCTCAACAAATGCCAAATGCTAAGATTTTATAATTATTAAAAGTGATTGCTCTCTGAATCGCACTAATTTTTACACTCAGTGACTGCCACTACTCACCTTTCAATTTAGTAATTTCCGATTAATTAATTTAATTGTACTCCACGAGTTCACAAATAAAATGTGCTTTTATTGACATTTCTTCTTGACGACTGTGTAAAAATTGTAAATGTTTACGGTTTTGTTTATCTTCATTCTGCAGTGCTGGTGCATGAACCAGAACCAGTTAGAATTCTAGGAATGAAATACTATTGCCGCCGAACAAAAACCGAAATTATGGGGTATTGTGGTATAATTTAAGATGTCATTTGGAAGATATCAGTGCACTATGCTTCATACAGCACAGCACAATAGCACACCTGAGAGCATGGTAAATGCATATAGTGCTAGTGCATGCAGTGATGTTTGCGTGCGTGAACAAGTGAAAGCACCGAGAGAGAGGAAAAGTAGAAAGAAAACAAAATCGTTTGAAAGGAGAAAGTTAGCACTAACTACAGTTTATCTCCATTTTTAAATATTCTAGAGTGCTTTTTTTATTGTGCACAGTAATACACAAGATGTTAGTGGGTGATGATGGAAATGAAGGAGTTCAAAGTGAAGCTAATAATGACGAACGGCCCGTGCCCGAGCCGAAGACTTTAACCCCGGAAGAAATTGAAGAAATTCTGAATCGACAAGATGGTCGTAAAGTGACACCATTCGCGGCGAATAAGTTGGAAAAAGAGGCGAGAAAGAACTGGGACATATTTTATAAACGAAATGAAACACGCTTCTTTAAAGACCGCCATTGGACGCTGTCCGAGTTTGAGGAGATTTTCCAGAGAAAAAATCCCGTACTATTGGAAGTGGGTTGTGGATGTGGAAACTTCATTTTTCCCATGTTGGAGGAACATCGGGAGCTAAGAATATTCGCTTGTGACTTTAGCCCTAGAGCAGTAGAATTTGTCAAGTCGGTAAAAGATAAAATCTATAAAAATATTTTATTTTACAAGTATTGTGGTTTTGACTGTTAAATATATTACTATTTTTTATTTTAAATAGATCCCATGAACATTATAATGAGGAGCGAGTTCGGGCATTTGTTTGTGATATCACGGAAAAGGACTGCTTTCACTATCCTACAAAATATCAACTTTCTCAATCTCAACAATGCTAATGATGATGCTGACACAAATACAGAAGAAATGGGAGTAGATTTTCTTTCCGTCATTTTTGTTCTGTCGTCAATTTCGCCTGGCGAAAAGCAACGGGATGCTGTAGCCAACATGGGAAAAGTTGTGAAGAAAGGCGGAATCCTCTTTTTCCGGGATTATGGAAGGCATGATATGGCTCAGCTAAGGTTTAAGGGAGGAAAAGAAAATCGAGGATAATTTTTATGTTCGGCGAGATGGAACACGGTATGCTGAAAGTAAAACATGAAGAATGCAAGTCGTGCCAATGGTTGATTTAAATTCATTCTGATTAATTGATTTTTTCCAGCGCGTACTACTTTACACCGGAGGAGATAACTACAATGTTTGAGTCCGTCGGATTTGAAAAGTTTCAATGCGATTTTGTTCATAGGAGAACTGTAAACGTCAAAGAAGGTGTTAACGTTGAAAGAACCTTCGTTCAAGGGAAGTTTATTAAGAAATGAATTGCAACTATTGCAAGTAAAAGGATCGGATGCTGAAATAATTGACATACTGCAAATGCAAACCACATTTATACGTAAGGATGTTTTAGTTTTAATACTTGAGTGAGAAAGAATCAAACGAACACGGTTTAATTCCCATTTTAATTTTTGCTCAAGCGCAGAGCTTCCTGTAACACCAAAATCAGGATTTTATAACGTTTATTGTGTTCGATAGGCCACAATTACTGACAAAATTAATAAAGCGTTTTTCAACTTTTACATATTGTGTAAAGATTATTGCATTTTATAAAATAAACTTAATTGCACTTTTCTCTCTTCTTTATTTTGAACGTTTTTTTTTCTCAAAATAAGTCAATTGATTTAAAACTGAAAGACTTGACTAGAAGATGACTGAGATCTGATAAGATATATTTGCTTGACAAAACTAAAACATTTAAATACGATTGCATATTAATATTATTAATGAGACATTGCACACAATTGAATGTGGAAATTTTCAACTTCTAAAACTCTACCCTGCCCGATACAAAGAGACGAATTCACAGCGCTTGTCACCAGTTGTCCAAGAAATCCAGACCAGTTTTTGGGGTCACCTGAAACAAGGAATAAAAATTGGACTACGTTAACACACAAAGAATTAACACGGATTAATTGCATTAGGTTTAAAAAAAGCATTTACAAGCATTACGCACAATTTTACATGGGCTTGAAACATCGACTACAAATTCTGCTGAGATTTCACGTTTCGAAAACTGAACAGAATTCTTGGCATCCCCTGTCTTCACTATTCCATTTCCGGTCGCCGTGCTCCTTTCATTTCTTTGGCTGGACTTCATGGAGCTGAGTTGAAGTGCTTCGGACTCCACTTTAACAGCCCCTCCTGGTTTTTTACTTGATGTTCCCCCTGATGTTCCCGGTGGAGGAGGTGGTGGGGCTTTGGGTTTGTGAACCTGCAACACAAAAAAGTCAAACCACTCTATTTTAAAAACATTATTCCATGTCAGTTTATTTAAAGCACAAAATGTTTGACAGGGACCTTTGTAGAACGAGGTGATATCCCATCAGCTCCAGATTCTGACGGACTCTTTCCTTTCTTCAACTTCGCTTGCAATTCCGCGATCAAATCTTTGTTTTGAACTTGGTTTGGCAGATCCTGCTCTTTGCTTTCACCTTCACCGGATTTCGGCGAACTTTTCTTTTGTGGAGGAGGACTCGTCTCTCCAAACAAACCCCCGAACAAAGGAACGGCAACAGAGGAATATTTGCTCTTACTCTTCTCACTATCCATCTTATCAATCTTTGAGTAACGGCTTTCATCATCATAATACGAAGCTTTAGTCGGTTTCACTATGTACGGTGATAAGGAGTCATCTTCTCCAGTGCCGGTGTTGTCACTCTTTATGGATGCAGCAAATGTTGGAATAGGAGGTGCTTTGTACTTTTCGTGGCGTTTTACTGGGTGAGACGGTGGAGGTGGTAATGAATCCAGGAAGTGTTGCAATTTGCATGATTTCGCTTGTGTCTGGGTGCAACTCGAGTACATTCCAGAATGCTCATCGATCCAATAATTGTTATCATCGTAGACATACTTTTCCGGCTTCTTTGGTGCTACAGAGGTTAACAAGACTGATTCATGGTCCTGGTCACAAAGTTGAATCATTGTAAAACACAGGTTGGAGTAGTTCTGCTTCGCTTATCACGCTGTTTTCCTTTGCATTATCTACTAGAGAGTTTAGACTTGTTTCACTTTTATGCAGGTTGTACTTCTGAAATTCTGAAAGTTTCTTGCTCAGCTTTCCATTAGAATCATTTTTGTTTAAGTGGTCGTAGATTAAAAATTTGTCCATCACTGAGCACTTTTCATTGTAGGTTATGGACGGAGGTCCGTGAGATTTGATGTAGTCTTCGATGCTTTCCATATCCGCGTAGATTTTCGAGGCCAAAGGATTCATTGTCGCGAAGTACATTGCAAACTTTTCGGGAAACAGATCGCGATCGGCAGACCCCATTTTTATTTGTTATTCAAATGTGTGTACAAATTGTGTGAATGTAATCAGCAAATGTGAGTTGCCAATTTTATTGCTCGTTCTTATAATTTTAATCGAATGAACTTTTATGACTCACATATTCTGATTCTGAGACCACAGATAATTTATGATTGTGCTAATTAAAATTGATTAAATTAAGGCTCGCCAACTAACCAAAACTTCAGTACATAGGCAATTTTGAGCGAATTTTATTTAATTTTCGAATAGAAAACTTTCACTCTACTACTTCCAGGATTAGATTTTTCTTCTTTAGTCTGCCTGGAGACTCGGATAAGATTTTCCATCCTTTCCTTGTATTTAAATGGAACATGCATCCATCCCTCTCCTTAAAGAAGTTTTGACATTTTGGACTTTAAAACTGTGTGTATGGGATATGGGAATGGGTTGGGAATTGGGAAAGTGGAAAAACACTGCGAGTAGTGTTGTTACTTGTGAACTGTGACTGTTTCATTTTTCATGTTCCTGTGCATGTGGAAAGTGGGAATGAATGGGAAATGCTCTTTTACCGGAACTCTGGAAAAATGATTTATGAAAATGTTCACAGTTTGACTATGCTATGACATGACTCCATCATCCCCGATACATTTCTGTCTCACTTTTGACCAGGTTACATCTGTAAAACAGAGGCAGAAAAGTTGCTCTGTTAAGTTTCTGTCTTACGTTTCTACTTGACTTTTCCTTTTATCATGTGTGTGCAATGTGCATGTGCTTCCTTCTTAGCACTCATCTGTAAGTTTGATATTGATTGAAACTATTATATATTCGAAAAATTAATTAGTGTTATTTGTCGTTGCGATTAAGTGAACGCCTCAGAATGTCTCAGAAAAGGAAAGTCACCGATAAAAACTTATACGAGCTTCTCGAAATTCTCTCTTCGGCGACGGAGAGTGATATAAAAAAGGCGTACAGAAAGAAGGCTCTGAAATGCCATCCTGATAAAAATCCCGATAATCCAAAGGCAGCAGAACTCTTTCACGAGTTGTCAGAAGCGCTTGAGATTTTGTTGGATGAAAAAGCTCGAGAAGCGTACGACCGCACTTTGAAAGCGAAAGAGCAAGCTAAAGAAAGGCTTCGAGAGCTAGATTCGAAACGGAGAAAGCTGAAAGAAGATTTGGAAAGGAGAGAGCAAGCCGCTCGAGACGATGAGAAAGCGAGAGCACAAGCGAAAAGAGGGTATGGCGCAAAACTGTCGGAGGAGCAAACATTAGAGAAGGAAGTGGAAAGGCTGAGAAAGGAAGGATCTCGAGCCCTTCAGGAAGAACAGGAATTGATCCGGCAGCAGATACTCCAGGAGCAACAGGGAAAGTTTTCTTTTCTCTCGTCAGTGGACTCCAGCAAAGTTGGGGAAGAAGGGCCGAGGATAAAGGTCAAATGGCGGAAAGGCGAAACCCCAAAAAGTGAGGATTCTTTAATGAAAAGTTTCAGCAAGTACGGGAAAGTAGTTACCGTTGTGGTAGGGAAAAAGTGCGCAATTGTGGAATTTAAACATCAGAGTGATGCAGACAATGCTTTTAGCAAAGCGTCGAACGACCTCAGTGGAGTACAATTGGAGTGGTTATCGAGGTGTACGGCGAAGAATGAAGAGAGTTCGTCCGCTTCGGGTGTGGAGCCTTCGACTTTTAAGTCCACAGCCACAACGACCCCTGTGGCTCCTCCAAGTAATCCCACGAATCCTGCTAGCTTCGCTGATTTTGAAGCCATGATTTTAGGAAAACTTTCTGCTGCCGCTGCTGCACAAAAGCAGCAAAATGAACAAACCTAAAGCTAAAGTTGTAATTTAATGGTTTTCAATAAAAATGTACATTATAATATTTTTTATTTCGGATTATATAAAACTCTTTTAGTGTCTAGTAATAATTATTTATATTTCAAATAACTTATTCGATAGTCATAATCGACAAGTGTTTTCATAGTTTAATTAACATATAACATATTTATGTTATCATTAAGTCACAATGGGCCGGAAGCTGTTCTGCTGGCAGTAGCAGTGCCCGCTTGCATTCTCGTGTTGTCGTGAATAGATTGATCCAGTCTACCTCCGACCGCTTCTGCGACTGTTTTATACGAATTTTTTCTGTAAACATAATATTCAAGATTCAAATTGTTAAATTATTAAAGTTTCAAGATATTCAAAGTTAGTAGAACTAATAAAAATCTGAATTACTCTAAAAGTTCTCCGAGTTCTTTCTTCATGGAATTGACAACTCCTAATCCTTTATAAGCTACAACGGTATAAAGTTGAACCGCTGAAGCACCAGCTTGAATTTTAGCGAATGCATCCCGACCACTCCATACCCCTCCTACTCCAATAATAGGAACTGCGCCTTTCAGTTCCGTGTAGAATTTGGCAATGAGAACGGTACTCATTCGCTCTAACGGTTTACCACTCAATCCTCCAACTTCCTTTGCAAGATCTTTAGATTCCAAATTATCCCTTCCTATGGTGGTGTTGGAAATGATGAGGCCATCAATTTTCGTGTCTTTGCTTGTGATAGTCTTGCAAATGGATTTTATATCCGAGTCACTAATATCTGGGGCTACTTTGAGAAAAATGGGAACACGTCTCGTTTGCCTATCTCTGGTTTGTAATGCTTTCTGCAATCAAAATGGAAGATTTAAATATAATCGTAAGGCAACCTTTCTCATAAAAAAAATATCAGTTAAAGCCAAGGCACTCTATTTCTTCTACGAGTTAAAGTGATATGCCATGCCTGACTTACTTTCAATAACTCGGTCAAACTGTCAGATTGTTGGAGATCTCGTAAATTTGGAGTATTCGGAGAGGAAATGTTTATCACAAAATAGTCTGCTGTATCACTGAATTTCTCGATTCCTTTACAATAATCTGAAACCCTATCGGGCGAGTCTTTGTTAGCACCAAGATTTACTCCTACTATGTAATTAGGATACTGAGATTTAAACTGGTCTACTCTTTCATGTACTGCTTCATGCCCATCATTGTTGAAACCATATCTAAAACAGAAATCACGTTTATATAATAATGATTGATGTAGCTGTAGCTTCTCAATTTAATGTGTGTAGTGTGTAAACTAATAACCTATTAATTACAGCCAAATCCTCCGGTAATCTGAAAACCCGAGGCTTTGCATTTCCAGCCTGTGGAACTGGCGTTACGCTCCCAATCTCAACCCACCCGAAACCTGTCCTTTTAACTCCAGACATGCACTCAGCATTTTTATCAAAGCCTGCAGCAATTCCTATTGGGTTCGACACCTCCAACGGTCCAATTTTGGTTTTCTATTATCAATTAATTAATCAAAATGAAGCTAAATATAACGTAAAATGAATTTCTTTATAGTAGATAGATAGTTAATGCCGATAATTATAGATAATTGCATGCATACTCCTAATTTTGTCAACGAACACCAACCAGATTCGGAGGATCCTCTAACAACGAAGACCTCTGCAGGTGAAATCTTGTCAGAAGAACAGCAGCTCGATGAGACAGTTCCGGATCAACATGGCAAAGCAATGGACTAACAAAATCTTCAAAAAATTTGTCATTCCCTGACCACAATCCAATTCCTCCAAATGCCAGACTGCCGGTTGTTCCCAGAATGACCATTGATTTTAGTTTTTTCTGGAAAAAGTGTACATATCAATTTATTATTATATTACATATTACTGCTCAAAACCGTTCTTTGAACTAGGTCAGCATAAGAAAGTAGTATGTATAATATTTTAGAATTGAATTAACCTACCAATAATTTTTGCCTTGGGGTCAACATTTTTTACGGTTTACTCGGTAAAGAAACTGTTATTGTTGGTCTAGCTTTTAATTTACAAAATCTGTAATTATAGTCAACAGTTAACAGTTTGACACAGCTTTTAGAATACTTTTTATTAGGAACTATAATTAAATACAAAAAGAATACACACAACTAACACAACGACAAACGACAACCATATGCTCAATCAAATCATCCATTGCCCATAATATCTTTCCCCAAACATGAAACACCGAACATCTTGCATGAAGTTTGTGTCTCATCGAGTAAGTCAATGAGCCGCTTTAAGAGAATGCTAAAAACGCTAAAAAGGTTTTTACTAGCAGCAGCATTGTATCAGCCTTGCTTGAGTGTTGTTGTTCCCGTTGATGTTCGATGAAAGTTGAGAATCGGTAGTGCAAATTGCAAATTAAAATTATAGCATTTTTTGCAAATTAATTAGTCGGTTTAGTCAATGTCGGAGTAGGGAATCAAAAAAGATCAAAACCAAAGATTAATATTTGCCTCAATAAGAATAAAGTTGTGCCGATAGTTTGTAAGTTGTATTTCACAACTGAGTTAATGAAAGTTTTTGTGAATAATAAATTAATTACTACTTGTATGTTGAAGTAGTTTACTTTTAAGTGTAAATAATAATAAAACGGCTACACGATGGCCACGTTAGTTGAAACGCCTTCAACGCCAACAATTGGAGGAGATACTACTCCTCAACATCAACAAGCCGGTTCCGGCTCTTCTGGCAGCAGAGATAAGGTATTTGTGATTAAAAATCAATTTATAACTGGTGCATTTCAAACGCAATACCTGTGCCTTAATTAATTGTAAAAGAAAAATAATTCTATTTTTTTCGAATGCAGGATCAACCGGTACAGAAACATTCTGTTCACACGCTGGTATTCAGGTCATTAAAAAGAACACACGATATGTTTCTGTCCGACCAGGGTAACCTTCCTCCAGTCTCAGAAGAAGCGTAAGTTTTTAAGCTAAATTAGCTATATAGCCATCATAACTTTTCATAACATTAATTGATCAGATTTATCAATTAGATGATAAAATACAGATTCTTTTTCTATTTTAATCAGCGAAAACATTAAGAAGCTTGTGAAAGCCAGGGATCAGTTCGGGTTAGTGATACCGATCGTGGAAAGAAAGAAACGAGAAATGGCAGCTCAAGGATTAACGGACCTTCATGAAGCTGAAGCTGTTAATCAAAATGAAAGGCCAGGGGAAGGACATAAAGCACCTGGAAGCGAATCTGCACTTGCAGTTTATGGGTAAGAGAAATAAGGGAAACTTTCCTTAGGAAAGGAAGGACTCGCCGTTTTCTTTCAACTACAGAATTAAAAGCAAAATATCCATCAACAATCAATGTTTAATTTTGTTTTGATACTTTATATTCTAGTGGCAACAAATCTTTGATGGCTACTGGAATGGGTGGCGATTCCGACAAAACTAAGACTTCCAATTCACTTCTTCCCACCGGAAAGAAATTGTCAACAATGCCAAAACCCAAGTGGCATCCACCTTGGAAATTGTGCCGTGTAATCAGTGGTCACTTAGGGTGGGTCAGGTGTTGCACCGTCGAACCGGGAAATGAGTGGTTTGCAACGGGTTCCGCAGACAGAGTAATAAAGATTTGGGACTTGGCAAGTGGCAGGTTGAAATTGTCTTTGACCGGTCACGTCAGTACTGTTAGAGGATTGGTAGTTAGTCCGAGACACCCATACTTGTTCAGCTGCGGCGAAGATAGACAAGTGAAATGCTGGGATTTGGAATATAACAAGGTACACACACATGTCAACGTCGTTTTTTTAAACATACAGTTTAAAGCGACTTTTCCTGTCAGTAGAAAAATGATTTTTATTACATCTCGTGTCTCTAATATCTACCGTAGGTAATACGTCATTATCATGGACACTTAAGTGCCGTCTATGGAATCTCCTTGCATCCTACAATTGACGTAATTATTACCGTTGGACGTGACAGCGTTGGAAGAGTTTGGGATATGAGGACCAAGGCAAACATACATACATTATCTGGCCATACTAATACAGTGGCTTCAGTTTTAACACAGGCTGTCGAACCACAAGTAATCACAGGATCTCATGACAGCACCATTAGATTATGGGATTTAGCTGCTGGGAAATCTATGGCCACTTTGACAAACCATAAGAAATCAGTTCGAGCCCTAGCATTACACCCCGATTTGTACATGTTCGCCTCTGCCTCCACTGACAATATAAAACAATGGAAGTGTCCAAAGGGTGAATTTATTCAGAATTTATCTGGTCACAATGCAATATTGAATGCATTGGCAGTGAATCAGGTACGGAAAACAATTTGGGTTTTGTGATTTTTTGTTATCTGTATTTCAATATTTTTCAAGCTCACTCTTTTCAATCTTCAGGACGGAGTCTTGGTATCAGGGGCTGATAATGGAAGCATGCATTTCTGGGACTGGCGAACTGGTTATAACTTCCAAAGGATCCAGACCCAGGTTCAACCAGGCTCAATGGATTCTGAGGCAGGAATATTTTCGATGACGTATGATTTTTCTGGAACTCGTTTAATTACAACGGAGGCTGACAAAACCATTAAAATCTATAAAGAAGACGATGAGGCAACTGAAGAGAGCCATCCAATTGATTGGAAACCGGATATTTTGAAACGTAGAAGGTTTTAAATGAATACTGACAATTGATGAAAAGATGATAAACGTGGAAAAATAAAGCACGTAAAGTATGTAATGGACATAATTTTTCAAGTTTGAAAGTATAAACGAACATTTTATATATTATCATTCCTTACACGTAATTTGATTGTATTAATTTTAAAGATATAATTATTGAAAAATTAACGTAATAATCACATCTCGTTTCAAATAAAAATTCTGTTTTTTAAATCAAACGTGCATCTTAATAGTGTTACATTTCTACTATAACGGTTTTTGTTACTACTCTAGTTTACGTATTTTCGTCGCATCACGTTTTCTTTGGCGGACCTCCGCCCTTTCTGCATTTCGTACTTTTGCATTCCAGTTTTCCTCAGGGTAGTGGCTTTTGCAAGAATTTCCCCAAAGTTTGTTGAATTTCCCATCGAGCCAGGTCATGATATTCTGGGTGAAGGTTGCTGAAGGTTTCTTCGACCAACCGACCAAGCTTTTCTCCCACTGTTTGTGGAGCAGATCTGCATTTACAGCTGCAATGTGCTGGAGCCATTGCACGCGGTTCTTCATTTAATTGAGAGTGATTGTGCCTTTCTGGAGTGGAAGCTGCTGCTAGACACATCAAGTTCATGTTCGACGGACTCTCGTTTCTCGTAATGGTAGACGAGGAAGTTGACGCCACAACTGGATCTCTTGGTCTATAGGTTACAACAGGTACATGCGGATCTTGATTCTGGATGGGATCCGAAGAATTTGACGACATTTGATGATGATGCGCATCATCCAAGTGGACAGCCATATGGACAAGTCCAGTGTGCTGAGAATGAGGAGGGTGATCATGGTGGGCACCACTGTGCGATGATGCATGGGCGTGAGGTGGATGATGATGATGAACGTATTCTGCTTCAAGCATCGAGTATGTGTGCCCAGGTCCTCCGTTGTCGGAATGATCAATGGCCACAATTTTGACATCATTCCCTTCGTGGTCAGTCGTGTAGTAGCTGTCGCTGTGATGGTTGTCAATCTCATCATTAACGGACATCATGGCTAATCCTCGTTTGCCTCTTCGTCTTCTGAGTCGACCCCCATTTGCCGAGCATGAAGATATGGAACCGGAACGGGACCGGAAGCACATGGCTTCTTTCAGAAATGAAAGCTGTCGGTACCACTGCCACTTTGAAATATACGGCTGTCCGTCAATCTTTTTGGTCGCCTCCATTTTTAGCTCGTGGCCGTAAGACGTACGGAGTCCATGAAGCTTAAGCTTTACTTCGCCAATCAAATCTGACAAATAGAAAGAAATTCTAGGTCAGGTAACATATACACAGATTGTTTGCAGGTCAAAATGTCAAATGACGAATAATATAATCACCTTTTTCGGGTTCCAATTGATTCTCGACAAGCCAGGTTTCGACAGCTTTAAGGCGCAGCTTATCGTTGCTATATTCAGGTACTCTGGGATTCCAGGAAAAAAAAATCTCATTTAACTATCACTTTAAGCCTACACAATCCTAGTGCATAAAAACATTAATTATTGCCTAACCTGGGATTCCACAGTTCGGGATGATCCTTGTAGAAATTTATAAGACTTGCCGTTTTCGGGACATCCCATCGAAGTTTCTTCTCTGGTTTGTCTGACTCCGTTGCTTTCCTTTTCATTATGTGCTTGATTATGATTGTGCGTTAATTGTTGACGTAAAGTAAATATGTCGATGCGTTGATAAATAGAGAACGTTAATCACAAATCAATCATGGTATTTACGCAGGCGATCTCGTCAAAACACGTTAACACTACTCGGTGTCGTTACTTTGTACTGTAATCTCCCTAAATGGCTTGATGTCAACGATTTGTAACGTCTTCAGTCATATTTAAAGTGACATGTAAAAATAAATATTATCCTCTTTTTTGGGGCTGAAGGAGACAATTTTGCAACTGCAAGCAGACTTCAATAACTGGTTGATAAGAGTTCTACATATTTTATTAGATTTGGACTGTGTGAACCGGTGATGATTTGAAACGTTTGTTGACTCAGAAAATTTCATGGAAAATCTTGCAAATGCCAAGAGAAAAGAGCAGAAGGTAAGAAAGTGTAAGAAAGTTGATAAAAAATGCTGGATGTGGATGTGCGTTGTTGCACAAAAACATTATACGTAAAAAGTTGCTTATTTACAGGAGCAGCAGCTCGATAGTCGAGATGGTTCGTTCTGATCTCGGTCTTCTTTTCAGTCACTTACTTAGTTTAACTTGCTAAAACGATTACGTCTTATTTTATTATTACGATACGTGGTCTCGTATATTGATAGCTCTCATGTAAATCTCTATGTAAAATGTGGACACACACAGAGTAATGCAAGAACCAAAAACAGCATAATAACATTACATGAGGAGACCGACGAGAAGATTGCGAATTGTGATTAGACACACAGAACAACGAATAACAACAACATCGTTGAATTCTCAATGATTGCAAAACTTTGGGTGTATGGGTCCATCCACCAATCCGCCTATTAAAAATATTCTTATTCTCTGTATTAAAAGTTTAGCAGGACATTAAAATATTATAGCCAGTGTGATGATGTCGATGTGATGAATGTGGTGACTGACGATGATGCATCAAGAAGGGGAGAAAAAGACGGGGACGGGATGCGAAAGAGATGCGATGCGATGCGACTGACTTTTGAGACAAGGAGAGTCAATTTGCGATTTAGAGTATTTGCGAGATCTTTTGATGATTAGATATTAGAAATCATTAGGTACACACGCAACGCACACAACACCGCGACGAGCAAATTGCGTAGTTACATTCTCCGATCGCTGCCCTCTTCTATTATCGCTGGGTGTCCCGAAGCGCTTCGCTTCGCTTCTTGAGTGTAACTTTTAACTCTCATTTCATTATTATTCGCTCGACATTTTTCTCACTTTCAACTTCAGTTTGTCAGTGCTTGTCGGTAACTTTCCAAGGGATCTCTCAAACTGACATTTTGAACCTTTTCAAATTGTATAACTCGGGAAAATCTAAACTGATACTGTATTAGCAATGACCTCAGACGAAGCGTTTTTCCTTCAAGGTCAAACCGCAGCGCAAACAAGATTTTTGTGACAAGTGCTTGCGATAGGTTACGTTACGTTACGAGAAAAACAAACACGATGATGATAATGTGATGGTTTGGTCGTTGGTGAGAATGAGAAAGCTGAAACATTACTACTTTTTACTTAAACATAACAGCAGTAGTAGTAACAGCACCAGCGCAGTGGAAAAGGAGAGAGATCTTGAGGATGAGGAGAATTGTGTGCACACAAGTTGATTGTAAAAAAGTTTATTATAGGCTGCTGCATATTATGATATCATGAAAAAGTTTCCCTTCTTGCTCTTTGCTTGCATTATCATATCACGCTCTTTCAGCTTCATTTTATGGAGAAAAGCAAACTCACTGTTGTGTACTGTAGCCTATGGAAAGTGGAAAATTGGAATGGGTTCATAATAGAAGAGTGCCATATTATATGAAAACGTTATAAAGCTTAGCTGGCGCTATGCATCATGCAGTTTCAGCAAGAAATGGGAGTGAGTGCAAAAACTTTTCGCTGCATGATCATGAGTTACTTCAACTCACTTCATCGTCACGTCACCAACATTCGCATTCGCAAGAACAACGCAGCGTTTTTTATATTGTTGTTTTGATCTTTTTTAGTCCTTAGTTCTGCGAAATTGCTTGTCGTAGGAAAAATGCGGTTTTGCAACAACAACATTACCTAACAGCATTCAATCCAAATAAACAGAGATAGAATAATCTACTTATGTTATGTAAAAGCTGGACAAAGTGCGTGCTTCAATGCTTTCCATGCATATTTACTGCTAATACCACAGAATCATTTTGTTTTTATGGCATTGTGTTGTTACCCATCGTTCATTAATTAATATCATATCACTACTAATTACCACTTAGCAGCTCCGCCTCTAGGTTTAAGCTGACAACTGACAATTTGCAAGCATTTTGATACATACTCGAAGAGGATTTTCCATGTCATCTCATGAAATAATTAACTTGTCACACGACCAGCGACCCAGCCTCCATCAGCATCTCATTCATTCTCATTTTCCCTCTTGAATTTAATTAATAGAGAGAGTTAATTAGGTACTAATTAACTAATTAATCGTTAATTTTAGTATTAGTCGAGTAGTACGCAGTTCATCTTGCCCCACGTTGGATAAGTCAACAAACATGATGCGTAGATGCGATGGATGATGATGTAAAAGCCAGTATCGATCTATGTTCGAAAATGAATGAAAGGGTTCCATAGTGCCCCATACGGCAAATAAACCGTACCCGGGAGAACTTTGCCACATTTTGGTTTAGACGTCGAAAAGTCGTCGAAAACAATGAAGAGACAGAGTGCCAGAGATGAGAGACAACAAAAGGAGATTCAACACAGTTCAGGTTCAGTTCAGTACCGAACGAGAAAGACAAAGGAATCAGGAGGAGAGAGAAAAGTGTTAAAAGCTACTAACGGTTATTGATTAACGGTGAACAGTCGAACTGGCAGTTAGGTAAGAATAATTAATATAATTAATTATAATTAAAAGTGCGTACTGTCAGTGTGTGTCAAGTTCCAAACTTTAGGATTTGGTAATTTAGTAAATGTCATGTTGACATTGGTTTGGTTTGACTGACAGTTAGTTAAATAAAATTAAAACAATTTTTGGGATTATTTTTTGTAGAAGTTCTTCGTTAGGACTCAGGTCAGGAATTTTGTTGGATACAAATACCGGAGGTGAACCTCCCTTGGACCCTTAGAAGATGGCTACGGTGAGGAAATTGTCTATTCAGGGCGTTCGAAG
>VYYJ01002034.1:0-24560 GCA_021029165.1 Cyphoderus albinus
TGTCAAGTAAAGCGGCCCTCTACCCAGTAGCTTTTCAACTCTTTCCCCTTCTCATTTCAACAGCAACAACTCTGACGGAGATTGTTGCTGTAATCACACTTTTCCCTCTCCAGAACCTTCTGGAGAAACAGAAACCTCGCCACAACCATGCCTTCCTGCAGAAGCCTGAAGACCTCATGGAAGTGGGAGGACATTTCATCATCCTTTTTTGCTGCTCCTTGCGAATCAAGCAAGGAGAAACTCATTAGATCGAATTCTCGCTTGCCGTCAGCTAGACGTGTTCTTCCAGGTTATCCTGTTAGATTTTTTCTTGTTTCTGTGTCCAGCTAAGACTGTTCACAATTAAATGTGTAAATTAAAGTTAGCCACATAGAGTTTGTTAACAAGAGCATTTTGGTGATTTCAATAAAGAGCCATTCTTCGTTAACTTTAACTGTGACGACTTTAGCGTTAAAGTACACATTTATTTCGGTTTCAATTGAGAAACACCCATGTTCATCGTCATCATCGTCATCTCGGACTAGCAGTTTGTCGCATTCAGGGAATTTCAGGGATGCCATTTCGCCAAGTTAGCTTAGCACAAACACGGATTCCGTGATACGACACACGACCGTTAATTGTAACGGAAAACATTTTATTTTTGATGAGGTTAAACAAGGTGCAACCGCCCGTTTACCCAACAAGTGTTATTATTAAGTATTATCATTATCTAAAAAAAATACCAATACAAAATCCATAAAGTAATTTTTCCTAGGTTGCCAGAAAACTGAAAATTTGGCTATGAGCAAAAGTAATGATCAACTCGCATTTATACATAACTCATACGAGGAAGCCCAAGATATTTTAAATTCAAATTGTTTAATTGTTGAACGATTTTCATTACCGGGCATGCCATCTTTTTGAAACCACCTAATTTTACATCCACTTCCAAGTCGTTTCGTTCAGTATAGCTTTTGCAAACATCCACCAAACCTCTGGTTGACCTAGTTTTGAGAAATGGCACTAGCTGACGTACGCAATTATGCTTACGCGTTACACTTATGTTGAATATAATATCACGTACATTTCGCATTGTCGTTTGTCGGGCAATTTGGAGACGTGTTTATTTTATTAAGGAAAATTTTAGAGCCAGGTAGATATAGGAAATCCTGCTACTTACTTCGCTGGCAATTTTTATTTCCGTTGTCAATGGATGCAAGCAGTGTTTCACTAAATCGTCAAACAGTAAATATTTAATTTCGGCCGACTTCCGGTAATATCTATAATTTGTGAATGATTGACGCACAGTAATATATGAATTATTTGATACGTAGCAATAAATAGCTCCGCAATCTGCAAAGAACTATGCAGATTCTTTGGAGCCGCAGAGCCTTCAGTACTATTCTAATTGGACTTAAAAATCAAACATAACCGTAAGACACTGGGTTATCATTTTCTCAATTTTTTATTCTTGAGTTTCTTCATGATTACGAAAATAAAAATGTTTTTTAAACAGTCACCTATTGCTGGCTGGACTGTCCCCAACAGTTATCCGGAAACACCATGAAGTTGATCTTGGGGATTTCGTTGTTGGTTTGGGTGCTAAATGTGACTACGGGTCGAAGACTGGTGTGTTCACTTACAAATATACTTAGTACACTAATTGCTATATAGTTGTCTTTAAATTTATTTTTAAGCCTAATTTTTATCTATACTTTAATATAGAGTGGGAGGATGTGGGGTGGGAACTATAACAGACTTTGCGGTCCCTACCAAGGTCCCGGCGAATCACCATACACATACCCAGCTTACCAAGACGACGTGGTTTGTGCCCATTTACTATAAGCTAGATAAGCCTACCAAATTACAAACTATTAAGGAAGTTTTATATGCGAATGTTGGTATGGGCGTCGTGCCCCGATGCGCTAGAAATTTCTTACCACATCGTTTCTGGCTAATTTTGACTCCTGTTGTTTTCTCATTCTAAACAGGCACCAAGGTGGTCCGGTGATGGAACCTGCTTTAACGAAGGCGAGTACTGTACGAGTACAGAGGAATGTTGCGTAAGATGGTTTCCTCGTTCAAAGCTGAAGTGCTATCACGGATCGTGCAACACCAGATATCCAGGTTGATATTACTTTGAGTATGATTCTAATTTCTCAGGCTTTCTTTTCAAGTTTTAATTATATGTGTTTTACATAGGGATCGAGTTTGGATAAGACGTCCGCTGATGGAACCTCTAACCTCTAAGTTACAAGTGGTGCTGTACCGGGTAGTGAGCTGTTACCCTTTACACAAATTGAAAAGTTAATACGGCGTACTGCAACTATTGTTACTTATAGTTTCCATATTTTATAAGTACAACCTTAATACAAAAAAATGACAATACGCATTGTATGTACTTTAAATATTGTATGTAAATTTGATTAATCTCCCCATTCACTACAAAATTCCGTAAATGGTATTGCTTTTGTTGTATTAAAATCCGAATTTTTAGTTTCGACTTCGAGTTGAAATTTTAGCGTTGCGTTCTCCGTAAATTGTATTAAAAGGGTTTCCTCTTAATATCAGATTTGTCTCGGAAATTGCTAAAACAATCAAATTTGAAACTGTCCGAAATTTATATGCCAACGCCCTCTGATTGTTTTTACAAATTTTATAATGTCGTCAGTCGTACAATTTTATGAGCTACAGTTTTTAAATACTTGTGCAGTGGTTTTATACACAAAATTGAATACTGTATAATTACACAAAGAAAGCAAATAAAGAATCGAAGTAATTTCATGTCAGATTAAAAAAAAAGGTTATTAAAGTTGAGAGTTTAAAACGGAATTTAAAACTGCTTTAAACTATGATAAATTTCGGACAATTCTATCCGCTGAATTTGTGGAATGAAAACGTCAATATTCTTTGAGTTGATATCACTCTGAGAGTTGTTGTTCAACCAGTCTCTGACAATTGTAGTGAGTACCGGAAGAAGAGACGTAGAGTTTAATAACTGTTTCCCCAAATCATCATTATTTTCAAATGCCCCCATTGATTTCATGAATAATATTTCGGACGTCAAGTTCAAGTAATTTACGTTCTTGTCATTTGTGGCTATGAGGAGGTGTTTGAATTTGGTAATGTTCCATTTATTACTATCCCACGATTCATCCATCTCCTTGACCTGCTTATGACTGGCTCGAGTAAGTACACTATAGCCGTCATTCAAAATCTCCGCCAATCTCTCAAATGGAACTGCAGCCCGGTTTGTGATGATGTTATAAACATTGTTGCTCTTGTACGCGTTGCTCAAAACAACGGCAACCAACAGATAAGCTCCGAGTATCAGCCAAAGTCGCTTTTTAAACAAAACTTTGTTGGGGAAAGGATCGCCCTGTTCCACCAATACCTTCATGACGCGGAACCACAAATAAATCGACTCTCTGACAATAACCGGAAATTTCTGCTGAGTTTCAGGATTCCCACAAATTATGAATGCAATGGACAGTGTGGACAGAGCTAGAATAATCCACACGCGTTTCTCGTATATCTGGATTAGTTCTCGGAATGGTAGCGGGCTAACACCTTTTTTCGCCGCAACTAACGAACCTCAAGTTATTCACTTTGTACGCAATCTTCAGAGGACGGAAACTGGTGCTGTGGTAAACAGGTCCAGTGGTTAAAACTGATCGATAAATATTTAAACTCTTGGTGTCGTAGGATTTCCCGTTTGTACAAACTTGATTATTTCCCCAATACGAAAGCCGGACAATGTAAGACGAATTACGCATTATCTGAAGCAATGCATATGTGAACATTTCGTCCAATCTACCTTCACTTTTTAACCTATTTGTATTACGTAACCACTCTTTTTCCATTACGGAAACTTCTCTACATTGACGTAAGATATTACCAACACGCATATTCGTGTCTTCGCCCCATCGAACCACTTCTTTTCCCAGTGCCCACACCAATTGTGACGAGAACAACAGATTACCTAAGTTGCCTTTTTCTCTGAGAGAGCTGATTTCATTTAAATTCAAGGTGTGTTTCTGAACGTACACATCAGTTTTTGAGAACTTTTTGGTTCGAAAATCAATGCCAGTTAGGATAAGCGTAGCATCTGGCATATTAACACGCAAATCTGAATCATATGATATTGCAATAAATATATCAAATTTTACTCTGATGAATCGTGGGAGTCCTTGATATCCAAGATTGTTTTTCCACAACGCAATGTATTTGTTAGTGAAATTTCCAACTAGTACATTGAAATTAGTTTTGGGTGTCGATAACGGAACGCTTTCTTTTCTTAGTAGAGAGAGAACAGAATTTAAATTAAATTTAAATACAGGTATTGATTCCATGTGCCACGACGATGTGGACGAGACCGGTAATAGGTCATTTGATGCCTGACAATTCCACGGTTTAGTGCGGGAGAAATACATCGTTGAGTTTACCTTAAGGCAAAACGTCGGATCCATAATCCGCAGAGGTATTCCAATTATAGGAGTCGGCCAGAAAAATCCATATGTAATTGTTGCATTACTTTCCGCAAAGATTGTTGACATTGTGCAAACCAGACTCGGCCCGGAAAACCCCGCGGATGATTTCACAACTATGCTCTCATTGGCACCAAATAACTCTGGTGGCACTATTATTTCGTTCTCGTACTTGAAACTTACATTCTCTGAGTTTGAAATTCGAAGCTGAAAATTCGCTCGAACCGGATACCTAAGTAATATAGGAGTTGAAACTTTATCAAGCTCCAGCCGTTAGTAATTATTCACTGCAACGTGACAATGGTCGTTTTCCAATATTTGGAATAAATCTTCTAGTTCATTTACACTTCCTTTCCGCCAATTTGTTGATTGTTGTTGAGCTTCCAAACGACGGTTTCTGGTAATTTTTAACTGTGCGATGTCTCCAAAGTCGTATGGTTTTTTCCAATCGTAAATACTAAAGCAATGTCCCTTATGCATACTAGAAATGGTTAACACAATCCAAAGGAATTTATGTATTGATCGAATTGTTAAGTGAAAATTCTGTTTGCTCGTTGTATGCTGCATTTTGATAACGTAATCGTGGAAATAGAAATGGAAATCCAAAACTTAATAAAAATATATGTATATGATTAACGGAAGAAATATTTTCGAATTTTGTCCGAAGCCAATCTAAGGTCTCGCAATTCAAACAGGGGACACTTCCAAATTTAAAAAATACAGTTGATATTATTTTTTATGTCAGATAGATATCCGACAATTGAAATATAAATACTTAGAAGACTGAATAAAAACTGCCCGAAATGTTTTTGCGTCACAATACTATACAATTGGTTTCAAATTTTCCAACCATCAAAAATTGATTCGAGTAGAACTTTCCATTTGCCTAATGTATTTTTTCTACTAGTAATGGTATATAATATCCGCTCTGCTTTGTAGTTGCTAGATAATAGCAATATTTGTTGCTGGTATATTCACATACTATTTAATCTAATGTTTTTCAGCCTTTACACAAGTACCAGTTTTTATGTGATGTGTATGTATTACCGATGGTGAATTTGAGTGCAGACTATTTCCTCTTGTAGCTATTCGGAGCGAAATTTTAGGTACTTCCATGTTCGGTTTAGAACATCCAACGATTTTTTTCTTGGAACCTTGAAAAATTCTATATACTCAAACAGTGGAAAGTTTTTATTTCGCCAGATAAACTTATTATTTGTTTTGTGCGACGTGTTTTAAAATAATCGATAACAAAAAATAATATTCAGAAACTTGTTTGATAAAATTATTTCAGTTTTATAAAGCTTCAAGTTTTTATGCGCCTTGATATAAAAATCGATGCATATTTTTATTATACGCAAATAGTAAGCATTGTTGTAATATCATATCTTGTTTTATGTAACTACCAGCATGAAAGTAAAGAATTACTCTTAAATTTACACATACATAGAACAAATCGTCGATGGTGCGGGATTTCCCATGATATGCTGATTGAAAATTTTATTTGTGATTTTTTTTTAGATATTTGGACGGTGATTTTCAATTTATTCCTTGTATTATGACCATATACAATGTATGTAATATTTGATGTCCAATTTAGAGGTATCATTTTTATGTGTGAATCCTTCAAGCAAAAGATAATGATAGAATTAATATCCTGTCATCTCGGAGAAGGTGGTCTCGAGTTCTGTGGAAATGGCACGGAACTTCTCCTCTTCGTGCTTGAGCTCATCTAGAAATTTGGAAATTAGAAAATCAGTCAAGTTTATAAATCATCCACGACCCCATTATGTTTCCAATTTATTACTCACCTTCAATTCTGTCCACCTCCTTCATCAACTTCTGCACGGTTCGCTCAGCGAACTGAGCACGAGCCTCAGCCTGCTTCATCTTTGCAGTAAGGTTCTTAATAGTGGCTTGCAACTGCCTCTCGGTCGTTGCAGCTTTCTGCTCGGAAACCTCCAGAGACTTGAGATTGTTACCGACAACTTTCAACTCTTCCTCCAGTTCAGTGTTCTTCATCTCTGAAATATGTAATAAATGCTACTTGAAGCATTATTTTTTACAACTATTGTTAAAAATCCTAAGACTGATTTTCATTACCGGCGCTATTTGCTCTGTCCTCGGCTGTTTAGAGGAAATTTGTTAGAACAGTGTTTTACCCGTGACAGTGTCCCTCTCATTACATTTTCCTAACCATTTTGCTTCATCGTTACACAAGCATCCCATTAATATATGTTGTAGGTTAATGAAAATTAATAATTTCTCAATTAGGTTTACCTCTCCAATTAAATAATTTGGAGCAAAGCAGCTTACATTAGATGCATTTCTATATTAATGGGATAATTGTGATTAGGTATGGGAAAATAATAGTGGTCTGGGGCATTGTCACGGGATTCCGTTTAAACTGTTTCCACTTGCCCATTTCTAACTCCATTTCGGTAAGCGTCATCTTCTCAGCCACCTATGGTTTTCATATCATTTTCCAATACAAATATTCAGTTCATTTCCTAACAGGCGGAGTTTCTGGGTTCATAGTTTTACCGCGGTTTCTAAACTTTAGTTGGGTTTTTAGGTATTTGATATACAAAAGGTGAATTTGGAACTAAATATTTTAAAGTCAAATGCTAGCGGCGCCCCAGTTCTATAGACCTTTCGCGCATTAAAAATAAAGGAACTAATTAAAAGGGAAAGTTAAACAATGATAAAAGCTACTTTTACAAAATATTTTTTGCCGCATTTTACCTCGCCGCATTTCTTGTCAGACTCCTCCACGGAACTCTCAGCTTCTTTACATTGCGCCTCGAGGGTCTTGATACGGTCCGAGTTTTGCTGAACACGGTCGCTCAACACTTTACGTAGTCTAATGGATATTTTTAACGGTTTCAAAAATTTCACACCAAATTTATTTAAGGAAGTTATTTTTTTTAAAATTACCGTTCGGCCTCATCTCCGGAGTGAGCAACTGTAATTAAACTAAATGCAAAGAATTATGCAATAATAATAATAATAAGCTAAAATAATTCCTAAAATTAATCAAATTAATCAAATTAATCAAATTAAGTCTTCCCCGCAATTTAAATTATGCTAGATAAAATCCCATTCCACCCGTTTTTTTTCGAAAAAAGACCCTGCTTTAAAATTGTAATTTATCAAAAAGGATCTTAATAATAAGTAAAAAAGTTACCTGTCATTCTATCGGAATAATAGCCAGAAGCGCCACCAAATCGAAATAAAAATTTTGATCAGATTACTGATTAAATTATTTAATTTATTATTTCATTTAAAGATAAAAAGGCTTACAGCGGCCTTCAGCTTTTCCTCAACGGTTTCAAACTTCTCCTCAGTGATCTGCACTTTCTTGGCGCAATTGTTCAATTCGAGCTCGGTCTGTAAAACATCATAAGAAATTGCTTACAGATTGTTACAAAACTACTGCATAATTTTGTTCGTATATATTTAATATTTTTTTACAGCCGTCAGCTTTTTCTCCTTGGCTTCCAGGGTGGCCAGAGTTTTGGTGAGGAGTTCCTGTGCCGTGGCATATTCAGCCTCCAGCTGAGCGAAACGCTTCTTGAGGCCATCGACCTCCTCTTGATTTTTTCCCACTCTAATTCCAGCGTCCTTCGAAACCTGGTCCATGGCGTCAGCTTTGTCGTTCGCATTGTCCTTCTCCGTCTTCATGTTCTGAATCTTCTTCTTGATCGCCTCCATTTTTGCTTACTTTGTCCAGGCACAATCTCACTTGAAAAAATGGAATATTTTTGTTAGATATTATCAAAAAATTATGCAATATTTTTATATTTAAATATTTTATTTTTTTACCCAAAAGAAAATTTAAGATGGAGCCCCTTTCCAAAAGGATGTTAGTCACGAGCAAAAATCTGAGCCGAACTGAAAAAGTCGCGAAAGTATAAAAATATAATGGGACAAGAATTTGAGTAAAAATGGCTATAACGTATATTTCATAGGTATATAAAATGAAGCCAAAAACTTTGGAAATTCCAACTCGGAATAGATTTATTTCGGGCCAGCTCATTCAGCCCGGAAATAAACTATAAACAGATTAATCTGACGTGATGTGAGCATTTGAGCATTGAGTCTTCTGAAAAATATCTTTGTATAGTGAGAAATAAAAAAGATTCTTGGCTATCACAAAGCAATTTCTGGGATTACAATGATAATCATTAAGCTAAGAGAGATTTTCAGAGTACAAAGTTTTGAAAATCTCTGATACTTTGGCATGGTGCTTTCCTCTGACAAAATAAGTAGCGTAACTCATCATCAGAGAAGTGCTTTGAGTTTCGATTTGGAATGCGGTCGCGAGGAAAACAAAGAAAAAAGTTTGTCTATAGATAGATTCAGCTGAGCAAAGCGGAGCCGAGCTCTTCGGGACTAATGAGAGTGAGTCATTCTCTGCGACAAACGATCACCTTGTGTCTGTCTGCGGTAGATTTTCTATTGCTTGTTAAAAGATAAAGAAGCACGACGTTTATTGTTTTATATTTATCTTTATGCGCTCTCTAATTACTATTTTACTGTTATAGACAAGCACAGAATTTTTTAAAAAATGTTCGAGAAGCAGCAAGGTACAATATACATACATTAACATATCTATATTTTATACAGATATACATATTATTATGTACATGTTTCCCTGAAGTAAGCAGAAGCATGGTAAAAATATGTGGAATAGCACATTATAATATCATTTTCGTTTTAGAAGATACAATTTTTTTGTTTCTTTGCAGCAAGCTCTTAAAATATAAATAAAAACCTTTGTCTTTGTGTAATAATACACCGTATTGCGAAAAACAAAAACCTTTTTATTCATCTTACGTTACATTTTTTGTGTGTTTGTCTGACAAACTAAGGATGGGGTAGTGATGTGAGTAATGATCATGAACATTTGGGGATTTGTCGATTTAACCCACGCAATTTCCGAATATAATAGCCTCATCTCATGTGTCCACAACGAAGTACTTGGTTGGTGTCCTATGCGTAAGAAGCTTGCGCTTGTTTGTGGGGTAAACTTAATTACTATATATCATATTATGCAATCGTTTGAGGTTCAGTAGCAACAAAATACTCTATTGTTAGCACATTAGATTGTTATATTTGAAAACAGTATGTCCAGTTCAATATATAAAAAAAATTCATGATCATGTCCTAAACTCACAACCCCGTCCTCCCATTGTAAGTGTATAAAGAATGAGCCCCACGATATTCGTATTTTATTGACTGGTAAAAGTTTCTCAGCGCTTTCTTGTTTCAGGCATCTATAGCGCATTATGCAGAATTTTCCGTACAATTCTGAATGTCTAATGTTTTATTAACCCAAACAATTATAAAGTTTTTTTTATTCCATAATCAAACATACTTTTATTATAGCAAGCCAATAAATTACATAATCACAAATTGTCGACAAATACATTAGAAAGCCTAACAGAAATCATCATTAGCACGGCTTATTTAAATAATATCATTATAATTGCTCGTAATTAAATGCATGGCCTGACATTAAAATGATAAGATTCAGGCGGTTTTAAAAGTTTTCTGGCTGGGGCTTTAAGGCACATATTACTAACGTACATGTGCATACTATAAACAGGCATGTAACGTACATATACGTCCGTANTCTGGCTGGGGCTTTAAGGCACATATTACTAACGTACATGTGCATACTATAAACAGGCATGTAACGTACATATACGTCCGTATGCCCTATGCCCTTTTATACAGCTGAGATTCTGTAGGTAGGCAGTTCAAAATTCAGAAACCTTTTGTTTTGTTTTGTTTGCTCTTCGCCTCAGGTTCACATAAAAAAATTCTCTCAGCATCAAATATTTTTTACGTTAGAGTGCAATTAAAATTATCTTTTCAGTTTTGATAATCTGTATGATTTTTAAATTGTACATGACATACATACAATATTTTATTATTTGCCTAGTATTATTTTAATTTCGAGATGTCGCCACTACCAACAAACATTCCGGGTAACAGACTCACTCAAATAAAAGTTATTTAAAATAAATTTTATTTACTTCTAAATTTTTAACGTTAATTTTTATTCACTAATGTAGATGAGTCTGAATATGTGCGACTGGAGAGACCAAATACTTTACAGATCGCTCTGTATCATGAAATTTTGGAGGGAAATGACTTTACCGAACACTGTCATGATTTGCCAAGGAGGAAGTGTCAAAGTTCACGGTCTTCTTCTTTCAGCTGCATCGCCCTTCTTTGGGAAGATGTTTGAGTCGCAGGTGAATGATTTGATTACATTATTATAATTTATAGTACATAACACATTATAATTATAGGTAAATTTTAATTCAATGTTAAAATAAATTGCTCATTATTCATCAGGGCGAAAATTATCATTTTTTGAGAAAAATTCTTCTGCCCGATTTCCCAGTCAACGAAATCAAAAATTTGGTCGAGCTACTCTACAAAGGCTACGTTGACCTGGGGAGTTACAAGGAAGCCAAGGACTTACAAGAAACACTGAAATTCTTCCAAATCGATCATGTGCCACTCGTTAGCCCCCGTCGGGTAAAAGAAACCCAACGTTTTTCAGGATCGGTTAAAATTAAGAAGGCTATTAAAATCCCGGGAGACATTCAGGCATCGGAGTCAGAGTCAGATAAAGCAATTAAAAAAGAAAATACAAAATTAAAATCAAACCGAATTCCCAAAATGACACTCCATCAACCCCCAAAACCGACAACTCCAAAATCAAACTCTATAAATTTGCCTAAACCTAAAAAACATTCCGAAACTCACCATGAGCATGAGCATGATAACGCTCAAGTAGTAGAAATTAACAAAAGTGGTGAAGATGTCATTCCTGATGTGAACGAAAATGACGATGGAGTTGAGGGATGGACACAACCAGACTACAAGGATAAAGACTGGTTTGATGAAGCATTACGTCGCTGCGTTGTCTGTGATGAAATTTACGATATGTCCCCGTGAAGCTGCGAAATGCTTGGAATTAAATCACAAAAATTTTGTCCGTTGCTACCTCTGCTCTTGGGGATTTCCCGGTACTGAAATCTTATTCAAGCACTATACACTAAGACATAAGCCCGGACTCAGAGACGAATCAGTCGAGTGTCCATACTGCGAGGAGACCGTTTCATTTACGGGTTTATCGAGTCATGTCATCTGCATGCATTTCAAGTCGCAGGATCAAAATGATGAAAAGCAGGACGTCATGGAGCTACATTCACCAACACCACCACCTCCGAAAAAGGCAAAAATTGAAAATAAAAAATCCGGATGTGGAGCTGGAACACTGCGAGTTCCGAACTTGGATATAGTTATTGAGCAAAGATTCGGTAGCGGGAAGACTTTCCAACTCAGATTGCAAAAGGAAAGATCAAAACCACCACAGCCAAAATTATGCAAGACGAAGTGACGACAATTTAGTACACAATAAAGTAATTTATTTTCCTCAAATTTGCTAATCATTCATATTTATAAGTAAAAGTCAGCTACAATCACGCTCAAGTATGTATTTTTCCTTTACAGCTCAGGCACGGTAAATTGGGATTGTTCACTACGGTGTCATCAGGCCAGTTGCATTTATTAAGTGATGGATCAAAATAAAAAGGATACTATTTAACAGTACAGATATTTATCAATTATTTCAGGTTAATGACCGACCATAGTTTTAGAAATATTAGAGTAGTTAACTTACGGGACACTCACGGTCAATAGTCATAATATATTCGTTCCCTCGATGAATGCACTGATGATACTTTATGCAACTGTAGTCATCCGTAAAATATCCCTCCTTTCCCTTTAGTGAACAGGAAAATGAAACACAGTGACCTTTAACTTGAACCAATTCGAAGCTGAAATAGGAAAGGGTTACAAACATCCAAGACACAAACAAAATCGAATTGAATAGCATTTTCAGAGACACCGAAAAAAGCTGCATGGTTTCTGACTTAAATATTCTAAACAAACGCAAAATTATTTGGCTTCCATTTGCTATCAATCTTCAAATAAAATGATGCAAGGCTACAAGACCACTTGAATATTTATTAGCCATTCATCTATTCATTAGTTTTCTCACTCTGAATAAAAGAGATTAAATGCTAATTTATAATTAATTGTAAAAATATAAACATAATAATATTGTGTGTAGTAGTGGTAAATTTAGTTAGCGTTTCAATAAAAAAAAGTAAAGCTTCAATACAATGTCAAAATATAATCAATTTAAAAACCAATTAAGGTTAAACTAAATCTTTTGTTAATATAGAATACTCAATATTAAAACAACAGTTTTTTAAGCGACCCCGTTCATAATATTTTAATATTTGTATGGTACACTTGTAGGCAGGCATGTAATTTTCACGTCTCCAGTTGAGAAAAAAATGTTTTTTTAAGAATATACAATTTTTGCTCGTTCATATTTCTTGTTATATACAACAGGCACTTTAATGCAGAGCAGTGGCATAAAATACGTACACACATATATTGTGAAATATCTTAGACAGAAACTCAGAAACACAATGGATTACAAAAGACTCTTTTGAAAAGAGAGATTTTATACACTAACCTGAAAAGAAGAAAAGCTAGAATTGAAGTTATAGGTACCTCTATTCACCAAATTAAGCCACGTCGAACCAAAATCTCACAGTAGAGATTAGAGAGTGGTTCAGTTCAGTTTACGGTGACGCCCCTGAAATGATATTTTGGGCTAGCGTAATAATATTCTTTCATACAAGCCAAAGCGTACTTCTGCAGATTCGTTAGCATTTCGTTGACATTGTACACATAATGATATTTTAAAATAATTTAAATTTTCAAACTATTTTGTCACAGTTTCTCTCTTAATGAAAAAATACATAAAGGAAAAATCATAAAAGCAAAAGTGAACTAATGCAGATTCATTAGCTTTTTGTTTTCAACAAATCAATAGCTAACAATTTTTTAAACTATTTGAATTTTCATAGTTATTCTCTCACAGTTTTTTCACAATTACTGAAATAGAAATATTACAACTTTGTCAGTGTGAGGAAAATGGTTAAACTTTGAGGAAAGATATTCCCCCCTGTTTCTACTTCGTTTCTGATTTAGTAAATTTCCTTCATTTATCCTTGACATCAGAAATCACATGACAAAATGGCACAGAAAACGAAGTCTTGTTTATTTTGCAGGAAGGAAATAAAAAACAAACATATGTACGACCATATGAGAGTTCACACCGGAGAGCTGCCATATTATTGTCGAATATGCCGAAAAGAGTTCTCAACTAAATCAAAGAAAAAGAATCATTTGAAAACTCACACCGGTGAGAAGCCCTTCAAATGTGATAAATGTCAAAAACGATTTTCGATCAGGTCAAATTTAAACAGACATGTGGAGGCGGAACACATCAACAAGAAAATTCACATGTGTAAAGTGTGCAATAAATTGTTTACTACAAAGCATGGAATGAGGTTGCATGAGAGAATTCAACACAATAAACCTAAACATCCCTGCGAACTCTGCCCTAAAAAGTTCCGAATTAGGAGTGATTTAGAAAACCATCTGAGGACGCACACAGGAGAGAGGCCGTACAAATGCAATTCTTGTGGAAAGAGGTTCAAGCAAGCATCGCAATTAAAAGTACATCAAAGATGTCACACAGGAGAGACACCATTTCAATGTAAGATATGTCTCAAAATGTTTTCACATAAGCACAGCCTTTTGCTTCACTCAAATATCCACACTGACAAAAAACCTTTCAAATGCAACGAGTGTAATTTGTCTTTCCGACATCCTGCTAACTTGAAAAGGCACATTAAAATTGTACACAGAAACGAACAACAGTTTTGGTGTATTTTCTGTTCAAAGAATTTTGATTCATGGGATTCACTTTACCAACATACAAGGTCACATATTGGCGAGAAACCAATTGATTGCAACCGTTGTGAAATGCAATATACCAGAAGAAATGCATTTTGTAAGCACATCAACCGCAGGCACAATATTTAGTTACAATTACCAATTCCTTGCATGTACATATCTAGTTAAATTAAGGATCGTTATATAATATTTAAAATATTATATTATAATTAATTCCGATTGAATAACATAGAAATGTATGTACAGGTGTGGGATTTAGTAATGCTTAGAACAACTTTCATGTCGATAACAGCAGTAGATTTTGATTAATCGTCGTGGTGTTGGTTTCATGAGATATAATAGCAACTTACTCTTCAAGTATTTTACCATGTAAATGTTTATTCTTGAGCTGAGAATTTAGGAATGCCGATGCTCATTTAGGTTTTTATAATTTTATTTGTGCGATATTATTAATGTATGATTGTTTGTAACTTTTCAGAAAAATTAAATTCACTCATAGTTAAGGCGTAATAATTTGGTTACCACCCTACGTATGTCCATGTATAATGTAAAGTTAAATAAGCAGTTAAATAAACGAAGAAGTTCACAGGGATAAAGAGTGGTTTGATTAATTTTCGTCGCTGTGTTGTTTGTGAGTGATTCAATTTCGATTATTACCTTCAAGCTGTCAAATGTTTGGAAATCAATTACAAAATTTCTCTCTATTCTCTGTACTTTTGTTCTTGGCGATTCCCCGGTACTGAAGCCTTATTCAAATACTATGCATTCATTCAGGCATAAGCCGGGAATCAAAAAAAAAATCTGTGGAGTGTCTATTCTGCGCAGAGACTGTTTTATTCATCCATCTATTATGTTTATAAATCTTGTGGTTTATCGATTCATGTCATCAGTGTACATTTCAAGTCGCAGGATGAGAATGATGAATGATGAAAAGCAGGGTGTTATTGAGCTACATTCACCACCTCTGAAAAAGGCAAAACATGCAAATAAAAAATCCGGACGCGGGCATTGGATACTGCGAGCTCCGATTTTGGATATAATTATTGAGCACAGATTGATGACGGGTAACAATGTCCATCTTAGATTTCTTAGATTAAGAAAGGAAAGACCAAGAACACCAAACCCAAAATCGTGTCCCACAAAGTGACATTTCAATCCACATCAAGGTAATTTTATTTTTCCCAAATTTGTTAATCATTCATAACTTCCTCGATATTTATAAGTAAGCTACAATCACGCTGAAGTTTGAAGTTTGACTTTTTCCTTTACAGCGCAGACATGGTAATCCGGGGTTGTTGCTAATTGCATCATCAGGCCAGTTGCATTTATTAAGTGATGGATCAAAATAAAAGGGATTCTATTTAACCGTACAAATATTTATCAATTATTTCAGGGTGATGGCCAATTATAGTTGTATAAATACTTAGTAATAGTTAACTTACCGGACATTTATGGTCAACGGCAATAATATAATCGTTCTCTCCATGAACCCACTGATGATACGTCGTACAACTGTAATCGTCCGGAAAATATCCCTCTATCCCCTTTTGTGTACAGGAAAATGAAGCACAGTGACTTTCAGCTTGAACCAATGCAAAACTACAAGATGCAAGAGTTATAAACATGACAGACACAAATAAAATAGAATAATTGAATAACATTTTGAGAGACACTGTGAAAAGCGAAATGATTTCTAACATTCCAAATTCAATAAACAAAGCGCAAAAATTATTTGACTTTCATTTATAATCAGTCTTCAAATAAAATGATGAAATGCTGCAAAACCACTTGGATATTTTATTAGCCATTCATCTATATATTCATTATTTTTTTCACTCCGAATAAAAGAAATTAAATGCTAATTTAAAATCAATTGTAAATATATAATCATAATAATAGTGTATGTAGTAGTGGTAAATTTATATTTAGCGTTTCAATAAAAATAGTGAAGTTTCAAAACAATGTCAAAGAATAATCAATTTAAAAAGTAATTAAGGTTAAACTAAATGTATTGTTAATATAGAATAATATGAATCCCGATTAAAACACTTGTTCTTTACAACGACTACGTCCCTATGATACATATCTACATACACATATCTGGTAGGTAGGCATGTAATTTTCACGTCTCAAGTTGACATAAAATGCTTCTTTTGACTTGAAAAGAAAACAAAGTTTTGAATCGTTTTGCCTACTCATATTTCACATACATATGCATATGTAAGATGGACTTTAATACAGAGCAATGGGATAAATTTTATCCGATAAAAGACAAATATTATTGTAAAAGTTGCTAACAAGGGAGAGTAGGGTGAATGTAATTCTTTTATGCCTCGTCGTTTGTATGTAATTGATTGTAATTCTCACAACACCATAGAAAAAATTCTTGAGCTTATAGATTGGGTATGTCCATTTAGTTTGCTTTATTTGTAGAATAATTCTCTCCATTAGTTTGTAATTGTTGGCAAGCAATCCAAGAAGCAGGTTTTTAAAATAGCATGTGTATTGGGAATGTAACCACATTTGTGAAACAATGGGTAGATATGTAATATTTAATTCCCAGGTCAGGTCGCATAAACGTTCTTATTGAAACTGAAAATATTCCTCGCTCACTTTTGAGGCGGTGCGATTAAAAAATATATATGCACGGTGAAAATATTTAGCACAAATACATTGAATTAAAAATAAAAGAAACTCGCATGAATAGCATCGGGAGCCACAAGAGGTTAGGCGGATTATAAATGAAACAAAAATATGTAAGAAATGAAACAACGACAGTTTTACTTATGTACTTCTTTTAATCAACTTAAGGCTCGTTGAACAAAATCCCCTTGTACAGAATGGTTTAGTTTCAGTTCACTGCGGCGCACCTAAATTTTACTGTACGTGCCAGTATATAGTGGTTGCTCATCAAACAACAAAGCTGTTTCAATATGATTCTGAGTTAGCAGCATTTTGCTGTTTCAATTTCTAACACATGTTTTAAAACATAATTATTCAATTTACTGAATACATTCTTTAAATGTGTCTCGGTTATCGTTCGTGACAAAACACTTAAATAGGGGTAATAGCAAATGATTTTTAAAACAAAAAAACATAATAAAACAAAGCGTGTCTATCTGAGGTCAAAACACAAAGCAGATTGGTTTTTCCTCCACTGAATGATATAGACTTCCCAATCTGTCCTTCAGATCATTTGACAAAATGAAAAACAAAACAAAACCTTGTTTATTTTGCAAAAAGGAAATAAAAAGCAACATCCATAACATTCACATACATTTGAGAGTTCATATTGGAGAACAGCCATACTATTGCCATATTTGCGGAAAAGAGTCCTCAACTAAATCAAATCAAAATCAACATTTGAGGATTCACACCGGTGATAGGCCCTACAAATGTGATAAATGTGACAAAACCTTTACCCAGCGTTCACATTTAAACAGACATATGGAGGGGGTACACATCAACAAGAAAACTCATAAGTGCAAAGTGTGCAAGAAGTTGTTTACTACGAGGGGCTTAACGAGGAGGCATGAGAGGAATCAACACGAAAAACCAAAACATCCCTGCGAACTTTGCAATAAAAAGTTCCGAATTATACGTAACTTGGAGAATCATCTGAGGACGCACACAGGAGAGAGGCCGTTTAAATGCGAGTTATGTGGTAAGAGGTTTAAGCAGCAAACACATTTAAAGCGACATGAAGTGCATCACAAAGAAGAGAAACTTTTCAAGTGTCATATATGTCCCAAAGTATTTGCCGATAAAATCGTTTATCAACGGCATTCGTGGACTCATACAGGAGAAAAACCTTTCAAATGCGATGAATGTAATCACGCTTTCCGATACAAGTCGAAACTAAGCGTGCATATTAAAACTGTACACATGAACGAGAAACCGTTTACATGTGTTTTCTGTTCGAAGAATCTTACTGCACGAGCATCACTCGACAATCATACAAGGTCACACATTGGAGAGAAGCCATACACTTGCAGCCGTTGCCTAATGCAATTTAGCAGCCGTAGTGCACTTAGATACCACGTTATCGCGAATCACAAGTTGAAATAAAACTTATGGTGTCGATGTTTCTAAATCGAATATCTAACGTAACACTTTATTTAATAAAAAATATTTTAATTTAAAGTATATATTATAATATGAATAATTTATTAAGTTGTAATTTACAGATACGTTTATGCATCCATCTATTCAAATCAGTGGATAAAAATTTTAGAACGATTTAGTACTTAAGTGCTTGTTCAATCAAATGTTTATAAGTTATTAAAATTAAATAAAACGCATTATCCCAGCGGCAGTAATTTTTGTTTTCAAAAACTATTAGACAGAATTAAATATTATTACGTTGCAAAGACGAAATGAAATCAAATGTTGACATATTTAGTCGACAGCAGGGAGAGAAGACACGCCGAATTTATGACGAACCCGAAAGAAAAGGAGGTTAATGAATTATAACAATTAAAATATTTTATTGTTACGGTGCAGGGCACGTTTTCAGAACGTTTTCTGAGTTGCATAGCATGAATGTATTGTTTATTTCGTAAAATTTAAAAGCACATTTAAACATAGTTTGAGAAAAATATAAACATTTAAATGATACAAATTCTGATTAATTACAAACCTAAGTAGTTTTTGATGTGGTATGAATGATTTATAGAAAGACATATATGCACGTATGTATTAGTAGTCAGTCGTTTTTGAAATTGAATTATTTAAATCTTTCAGATGGTTAATTTATTTAACATGTTTCGTAAAAACATTAACTTTAATAGCACATCCTCTAGATTTATAAAAACATTTAAACTAAAAAATTAAACAATTCATTTCCTATTTTTAACTCTAGAAGACAATTAACGTTGTAGGAATAAAAAACAACATATTAGATTATACGAAGTTGCCAAAACCGTAAAATGTTGTGATTCGTTTCAATATTCTTTTTATTCAAAAATTGAAGAAGCTAATTTTGTTAGCTTTTTATAATATTCGATCTGTGAATAGATAGGTTTACATATTTACTGCTTGCTGTAACGGGACAAGTTTCAAATCGTAATTTATTTTATTTGAAAGCGGCTTGAACCAGTTTTTATTTATTTTGGTGGTATAAAATAGTGCATATTTTAATTAATATAGAATAAAAATAAATTGAAATTTAAACTAAGGGCGATGCCTTTAAAAAACGTATGCAATTTTGAATCCCCAAATGATTTAAAAATGTTAATGTTTTAATGTTTCATGTCAACCTGAAAATCTTCCTTCAATTTAAAGTCGAAGCTGTGGCGTACGTGAGTTGTGAAGGCATTATTAAGTACAAAAGAAGCAATAACATGAATAATGACAATAAAAGAGTACTTAGGTACTTCTCTTGATTACTTAAAACTTCTGCTCGTTTAATATTGCTGGTGTGATGTTGAATGTACTGTATTTAATGCACATGCAGAGAAGAGACATAAAAATATCAAAATTTGGTTGTGAAAGGGGTTAAGTAGAAATACAGGGAACTACAACGTGCATGAAAAACATTTGAAACCACAAAAATCACACGTGCAAGTATGCGGCACTTCTCTTAATCAAATTAAGCCTCCTGAAACAAAAATATCCCCAGCATAGAAAGTTGTGCTTCACGTAGACACCCACGAGCTTTGTAAATTTTAGGTACAATATAAATATTCCTTCATAAAGAAACATATTTGTTGCGCGTCTAGGTTCGGTAGCACTTACTTAGTTTCAACGTTTAATAAATATTTGTAACGATTCAATTACTATTTCATCACAGGTTTCTTTTAGTAACTGAAGACAATTTTTGAATTTTGCTCCTATTAAGAAACACAGAAATAACAATAGTTTATAAAATTGAAAACGTTTCCATATATTATGGCAAAGTAGAGATAATGTAGATATGTTCTTCTATGTTCCTGAATAGCTTCAAATTTGTTCTTGTGATAATCTGGCAAAATGGAACAGAAAACGAAGCCTTGTTTATTTTGCAAGGAGGAAATAAAAAACAAAAGACAAAACATTGATATCCATTTGAGAGTTCACACCGGAGAGAAACCATTCTATTGTCATATATGCGGGAAAGAGACCTCAATTCAATCACACCAAAAAGAGCATTTAAGAATTCACACGGGTGATAAACCCTTCAAATGCGATAGATGCCAGAAACGCTTTGCACAGACGTCAACTTTGAAATCGCATATGGAGGCAGTACACATCAAGAAGAGAATTCATGCGTGCAAAGTCTGCATGGAAATATTCACTACGAGGAGATTGGCGAGGAGTCATGAGAGAATTCAACACCAAAATCCAAAATATCCCTGCGAACTCTGCCCTAAAAAGTTCCGACTTAAAATTGACTTGGAGAATCATTTAAGGACGCACACCGGAGAGAGGCCATTTAAATGCAATTCATGTTTACAGAGGTTCTAACATTCATCAACCTTAAAAAACCATGAAAGGTGTCACACTGGAGAGAAACCATTTCAATGTCGGATATGCCTGAAAATTTATTCCCGTAGCAATAGCCTTCGGTATCACACACGAACTCACTCTGGCGAAAGGCATTTTAGGTGCAACTTGTGCAAAGCTTCGTTTCAAGAGAAGGTAGGCCTAAACAGGCATACTAAAACTGTGCACAGAAACGAGAAACCGTTTTGGTGTGTGTTTTGTTCAAAGTACTTTCGTTCATGTGAGGGACTCAACTATCATACAAGGTCACACATTGGTGAGCAGAGATGGGCAAGATAAATTATCTCAGATAAGAAGATAAAAGATACAGATAAGATATATCTTTATCTTGCATCTTTATCTGACTGATTTGAAAATTTATCTGTATCTTTATCTTTATCTTGATTAGCCGGGCAGTTTATCTTTTATCTGTATCTTTATCTTGTAAAAGCGAGAAATTTATCTCTTATCTTCATCTTTATCTTGTGAAATTTTTCCTAACCTAGATCAAAATAATTTTTTTGAAGATTTCTTTTTGTCTACTGTACAAAATACAACAGCCGCCCATGTAACTGTCCTAAAAATTTCCTCCAAGAGACGAGTATTGCCCAGTCAAAGCAACGGACTCTACACGATAGGGTGCTAAAACCTCTGAAGAAACGTCAGGCATTTTCGAGACAAATTGGGTCAATATTAGTGACCATTTCATCCTTTCCAATTTAAGTGACTGCGTGGTTGCTAAGAACGTTACTAACATTTGAGGTACCCATCAGTGTTCATAACTAATTTTATCAGATTAGACAAAATAATGCTTGTTTTTATTACTGGCACATTTTTATAGAATTTATATTTCTGAGAAAAAATATTTTAGTTTAAGTATTAGAATTTTTAATTTTTTATCTTACATCTTATCTTGTTAAATTTGAAAAATTTATTTTTATCTGATATCTTATCTTGTTAAATTTAAAAAATTATCTTTATCTGATATCTTATCTTGTAGGATTTCAAAATTTATCTTTATCTTCATCTTTATCTTTTTCTGAGCTCAAGCTTATCTTTATCTTTTATTTTTATCTAATCAAAGAGAAGAATTTATCTTTATCTTTATCTTTATCTGGTTAAAACTTGTATCTTGCCCATCTCTGTTGGTGAGAAGTCTTAATATGGTGACCCTTATGAAATGCAATATAGCAGCTGAAGTGCACTCATGAGTCGCATAAACAGAAAGTACAATTTTTAGTTAAAATACCTACTAATTTTTTTTGTCTATTTAATTTAGGATCGCAATTTGGCGTCTTCTAATTAATAATGATTTAAATATGAAGTTATGTATGTAATTATGTGTTAGTATTTGGTTGTTTGGGAATGGTTTGTCTATGTTTGACATGTATCGTTTAAGTTTCTTAAAACATAATTGTAAAAAATATTTTTCGCCTTAGAAATTAGAATTACTTATATTTGTGTTTGCAAAATTTATTTATTTGTATTTAAGTGAATGTAATTGTACTTTTCACTGTTGAGAAAGAATAATTCCACTAGTAACTAATGCTTTGCTAACAAAAAACTATACTACAGAGCTGAAGGTGAAATTTTAAAATTCCCCATAATCTTATCATACACTTTGAAGAAACTCAATCACAAAACTTGAGCACACAACATATCCATACTGTGTATTTCCGGTTGAGGTACGTTTTCATTCCACTTCTACACTAAAATTAATTTTATGTAATATTTTATTTTATATATGTTGTATGAAAGAGATGCAATTGCTTTCATAATTAATTTACATCACCTTGCGGCTTGCGAGAAACAGCAATGCAAAAGTCAAAATACCCTACAACGATATGCTGCTTATATTTACAATGCAAATTTATGTTAATTTTAATAACTTATTTGCGCCCTCTAAGCATTTATTAAAGGTTTGTTGTATTCTTATTTCAATCAGCCAACTTAAAGTTTGTAATATAATGATACTGCAAATATTTCATGTGTTACAATTCGTTTATCGTATTGTAATTTTAAACTTTTATTTCTGCTGAGTAAAACTAGGAATAGTAGTAAGATAACACACATATTACATTATACATATATAATATTTTATATAATAACGCATGTATATCATCAAATTTATAAAGTTTGCAACATTTAAAATACAATAAAAAATCAGAGAACTGAAGTTTATCTCTGGCGTTAACTAATATTTATAACCAAACTAAATACAGCATATTGATTGCCTGCAATAAAACGTTTTCCATGAGTTTGTCTGCAACACAGTTTCAATTATGTATATAAATGAATGAAATTTACTTTTCGGAAAGCGACTAGAGGTTGGAAAATATGAACTGGTTTAATTTTATTAAGAGCCTTGAGCCAGTTTACACTGAACATAGTTACATAAAATAAGCACAGACTTAGCATCATATAAATTTAGATTGTAACAACAGTTGTTACTAAAGGTCTCTTTCATACGTTATGGTACCGATGAAACCAAAAGCATGCAAGAGTAGGCCTGTGAACCAAACATACTAACAAGAATGTACAAATAACTCTTAATATTTGAATTCAAAATTCAAAACCATCCCGATTTTAAATACTTGTTAATACACGACAATTGTACCCAGCACGTCTTTTGTGACAACTCTCCTTAGTAAACCATTTTTTTAAATGCGTTATAAAACGTTTAACAATTCAATAAACCAAGAAAGTTATTTCATGCATATTTATTTAACAATTGGTATTTGAAAGCACACCACCTGGTTTAGAATAAAAGATTAAATAGTACACGCTACATTCTACCGCACACAAATTTTATAAAAACATTTTTAAACCAACTTGTGACTTGAAGTGCAATTGCTTAGTTTTTATAGTTTAGCTTAGAGAAAGCCACTTAAAAATCTTGCTCGTTCAACATTGCTCGTTTCACACTCTATTCGTTAATGCAGAGTAGTAGCATAGATAAAACATTTATGTAGTGTAATGTAAAGCAGAAGAGAGAGGAATTACAACATGCATGAACACGATTGAAAACCAAAAACTCCAATGCAGATTATAGGTACTTCTCTGTATTAATTTAAGCCGCGTCAAACAAAATGACCATGGCTGTTTTTAGTTCAAGGAGATACCCATGATATTACATTTAGGTAAATACCTTAATAGAGTTTTTATAAAACAATGCATCAACTAGTCAATAACATTTGGATTCTTTATTCACTAGTGAAAATTTTAAAGCAACTTTTTTGCTCAGATGTTCATACTTCATACTATTCTGTCCCATGTGATTTTACTGAATTTAAAGTTCAATTTGTCGCTGTTTGTATTAAACATACATTAAATGAAGTAGCCATTAAAAACATTTGCTTTTATTAAGTTTTGGACATAACATTCTAGAAGACAAATTAATCGTCCAGAGCATTAAATACAAGCTGTTTTAGTTAACGTTTCTTACTTTCGTAATCACTGATTAATAATCATTTAAACCTCTCAATCTGACATTCAGCTCATTTAACAAAATGGTTAACAAAACGAAGCCTTGTTTATTTTGCAGAAAGGAAATTCAAAACAAATATGTGTACGACCATTTCAGAGTTCACACCGGAGAGCAGCCGTATTATTGTCGAATATGCGGAAAAGAGTCCTCAGGTGTATCAAGCCAAAAGACGCATTTGCGAACTCACACGGGTGAGAGGCCTTTCAAATGCGATAAATGCCAGAAAGCCTTTGCCCAGAGATCAGCTTTGAAAACACATGTGGAGGCGATACATATCAACA
>VYYJ01002035.1:0-24552 GCA_021029165.1 Cyphoderus albinus
TCCAGTCCAGTCCAATTTTATCTATCTTAAATGCTACACTTTTATTTTTATTTCACCCAATAATAATAATAATAATTAACAGTATCACTTTCACGCAGACATTAGTACCCTCATTAAATGACTAGTTTATTTTCCCCAACTTTCTGTACATAGTCTCTCTCTGTGAAAATCGCTAAATCATTGATACGATTATTTCGTTTTTGTCCATTTTCTGTCTTTTTGCTTGCTTTTCCTTTCCTCATGGCTTGGCGTAAGTAAGTAAGCGTAAGCGTTAAAATTACTGACTGACTGGCTCTGGCTGCGTGAGTGTGTGACTGCGAATCTGAGTATTTACTGTAAGCCACTGTATAACAAAAATCTGCCGAGCCAGTGATAATGTAATGTAACTAACGTTAGTAAATGAAATGAACACACTTCTTGCAACTGATTGCAACAACTTGAGTGAGTGACTCCACTGCACTTTGCTAACTACCCGTTCACTCGAGCCTCGTTCTTTCATGAATGGAAATTTAGCAACTTCATAATAATAATATTCTAGCTCCTTGCTTACTTACTCCAGAATGGAAGAAAAGAAAAGAAAGGAAAAAGTGAGTAAGCTGAAAGTGAGCGAGCTAGCGAGTGAGTGAGTGAAACTAGGCAGGCAATATAACATAAATATTGTATTATAATGTAATAATAAGTAATTGCGGTATATAAAAGATGTTACATGGTATAATATCATATCACTTCAGCAGTATCGGCTTTACATTCATTGCATTGCAACAAGATTAACTTTTGTTAGAAAGAAGAGAAAACGAGCGACGGACGCTGCTAGTACGTGATGAGCGACTTCACTTCACTTTGCTTGCGACCGAGCACGAAGCTTGTGAGGCTGAGATTTGGATTGTCGTTGGTTATACTTATTATTATATTATTATGCATTTTATTATGACGGTGAAACGCCGCCTAGCTTATGGGTTGATGATCATCATGATGATTTCTCATTGCTTATTGCTCACATAATATTTCCATAACGTAACAAAAGAGCTTCATGCTTTTTCTTCTTTTTTAATAAATACATAAATAAAACAAAGATTCTGTAATAAAGCAAAGCGAACAAACAGTCTGCAAGGAAAAAAATCTTATGTAGACCACCCGCCCTTCATGACATCATATCAGCACTAAGACAGCTCTGGTCTGGCCGAAAATATTAATATTTAATAAGTAACTAAATACATTATGCAAAATTGTCGAAGCTCAGTTATTTACCAATACAAAACATTTTTTCGCAATAAAATCAAACTGAAAGATGAAACTCGTTCGTTGAATATTTCCAATTCTAAATACTTACATTGTACCTAATCAAAATCAATAAGAACATTGTCTTTGAATGTCTCAATGTCTCGTCTCGTCTCCAATTCTAAACTCTCTGTATTATTAATATTAATAATATTGAAAGGTGACACTTCGTTTCTCGTCTTGTAAGTCTAACTGCCACATTTTTACAGTTACACAGTATAAACAGCGCTATTAAATGCTTTAAAGAAAACAATGAGCTGACCTGAGGTTTGAGCACTTTGAACAAAACAGTCTTTGTAATCTGCCTGTGGCCTGTGCTGCTATCATAGCAGTGCTATGTGAAAAAAAAAATTGTGACGGAAGTATCGTAAAGTAATGACAAGAAATTTGACGCTGAGTGAATATGAGTTGAGTAAAGTTTCTTGAGTGAATGAGCGAGTGAGTGAGACTCGGATTATGTTGCTCACACAAGAACATTAGAACAGCATCAGAGTTTGAGAAACTCAGCCATGGCCATGGCTGTGGAGAACCGAACAGGATTCAACTAAAAATCACATTAGCCAGCAATTTTCAGTTTTTTATTATATTATCGATGCTTATGCTTATCCCGTAAAAGATTTTTTCATGTTTAAGTAGTGGTAGCAGTAATCATAATAATAATAATCAGTTTTTAGAAGCATAGCATTTTTATAGATTAAAGTTCTTTTCTTTCGACAAGAAGCTAAATCAATGAAGGCGTAAGTTAATACGCAAAGCAAAGCACACTCAGAACTCTCAACTTAAAACATTCTCTTTCTTATGCCAGAGAAATATTTTTGATATGTAAGAAAAAGACGAGAAATTTGCTGATCGTATAAAATAAAAATGCTTGAGATTTTTTGACGGGGCATTAACAACGATTTTAGAGCTGATAATGCTAAATGCCTGCAGTGGAGTCTCAAGTCGCAGTGTAGCAGAAAAAAAAGGATTTTGATCTCAAATCTTCTAAGATTTCAAGTTCACAAAGTTCAGAATTTCACATTTGTATTGTAATCGTATTCGTATCTATACTCAGCTGCAAAAATACATTTTTTAACAAACGAGGTAATTTGGAGGTGTAATAACATAACATAACAGAACATCACAATACCACAAGAGAAGTCCTGCCAGAAGCTAGTGACCAACCACACCGGCTCTGTTCAAGATTATAATCAGTCCAATGATTCATTTCACTCTGATTCAGAGTCAGAGTTAATAATAATAAAGCCTTTTACTTGAAAAACTAACTGTTGTGCCTTATGCAATTATTATATAATAGTAGTAGTTTGAGTAAGTATGTAATTTTTATGCCCATCATGTAAATTTTTATGTATGTCCATTATAAAATCGAAATCGTTTCTTCAACTGCTCCGATGAAGTCTTGTCTCGTGTCCTGTTTTTGCTTTAATGGCACTAAATGAAATTTTGCACTTTTATCAGATTCTGATTTGTACGTAACCTCGCTTAAATATTTCAATGTCCAGAATTGAGGGCAGACGATAAATTCTTTAAAATTCTTTCCCTCAGCGTTTAGTACAGTTCTGTAGTGTTGCGGTACAAATTCGGAAATTAATGGATAACTGACATTAACTGACACATGCGGTACAATAGACAGCGTTTCGTTTCCCTCGTTTCTTGTTTTAGTTTTTGGTCAACCCTTTTCACACTCACCTTAAAATAAAATAAAAACTTTTCCATTCAATTCGGCGAGGTATTGATTTGATCAGAAACTAGACAAGGTCCGTTACAATTACAAAATGCACTCTTTTATTCGAGTTTTTAGGTAACCTTTTGCAACATACATAAATACATAAAAACTTGCTAATCCCACTAAAAAGATTTATGTCCTTATTTTACGAACGTAAAGTTCTGTAACTCTACTCTACGATAGTCAAAGTGTTGCAAGCCTGGAAGCCTGGAATTCTCGCTCTTATCAAATCGAGATCGATTTTCCAGTAAACCGAGCTAAACGAAGCTGAGAATCTATTGTGAAGTTATATAAGTTTTCCTGTGAATGCATGGGGCAATTTAAAACTTGACGAGGTGAAGCTGAACAATGAACATAAAACCACCCGTGATGTGATGTGATTAAAAGAAGATTTTCTCTCTGGTTTTTTAACCAAAGATTTTTGCTAGAAACTGTCTTTTCCCATGTGTTATGTCATATTATTATTAATTTTAATCTGAAAAGTGGATAACTTTAACTCTGAGGAGAGAAAACTCTGAAAACACCTCGAGGAGTTTTTTATTATTATTAAGTACAGACAAAATTCATGGCGATTTCCCGTAAATCTCCCAGTTCATCCTCCCCTCGACTTTTGTTGACAATTTGTATGAAAAATGTGATAGCAAATAACATACAATATTGCACCTTCTTAACAAAACGACAACAGACAAGACACAGAGGGAGAGAAAATAAAAATCTTAAGTGAAAATTTTCATAAAAAATTAATAATAAAAAAGCGCATTGAGGAGAATGGTTTTCTGAACTCGAAAAAATCACCACGTCCATTTCATTCATAGCATGTGTTCACTCACTCCTACTCAAACTCATAATCATAATAATATGCATCTTCTTATATAATAGCGATTGTTGAATTTGAATGTTTTCAGTAGTCGCTGCTGAATCCATTATCCATTAAGGAAGGATAAGAAGCCTGAACAGAGAAACTGCAGGATGCTTTCTTTACTACGTCTTTTTATTATTATCATCATTTCTCCCTATGATTTACTGGATGGCCACCTGGGAACACCGAGCAAGATTTGCTTGTACCTATTATACTGTACAACCATAATAAACTATAAACACTTTTTTTTGCTATAAACACACCTCTGTTAATGTTAATGCTAATCCTAATACAGACATATTTTACTTTATCTTGTCTTGTATTGTCTTTAATGTCGGAATATTGTATTGTAGTGGTCGGAAATACAAACAAGAATGAAAAAAAGATATCGAAATCATATCATCGTGTAATGTTATGAGTGAAGGATTATCAAAATATAATCATGTATTACAGATGAAAATGAAATAAAAATGCATCGTGTCTAGCCATTGGTCTATGCTAGTCTCATCTTCATCTCACTATTTACTTTGTTCCTTCCTGTCCTGTCAGGTCAGGCGTTTTGTGGTTGTGTGGGTTAAGTTAATGATAAGGAAAAGATGGACCGCGCACTGTACACATTGCCAGCGGTTGTTACACTATGAATGATCATGTGGGTCACACCTGAACACCAACTTTCAATTATAGTAATTTTCCTCGTGCAGCAAGGAATAAAGACAGTAACTTAATAAATGGTTATATCTATAACATTTTACTTATATCATATATGGTTTATATAGCATCGTCCAACTTTTTTTGTTTTAACGTGTCACAGATTTATTACATGTGGCCGAATCAATCTATTCCGTGAAATAAAGATGATCGACCGAACTTCTATAATATCATGGCGAAAATGAATTCGGCTTAAGTTCACCTTTACCTTACCTACACCCATCTCAGTGAGTCGTTCGTAATCGTAATGATTTTTCCTTTTTTCTCTAACCCAACCAAAATGAGCTTTTAGCTTTAGCATTAGCTATAATTTTGGTGTGCGTCTGTGTGTGGATTGCGATACCACAAATAATATGACGTTGACGTTATATAAATATTTTTATTAGCAAAAGCTATAATATGATAGTATAGTAGCGATTTTGGCAGGCGGAAATCATAATCTGGAGAAAATCCATCCATTTCTGTCTGGAAAGGTGCTGAACGAAGCTAATATTGCATTACATGAGATTATGATATGATTAAAATTCGTCGGCAACCTTTGGAGTTTTTGTTACCACCTACGCCTAAACCTAACGTGTACATATATTTATAAGATATCGGTTTGCTTTTGACTTTGAGGTGAACGAGACTAAAACGGTAAATCATGGCTTAATTACATTCTGCTAGTAAATACCTTTTTAATGGTAATCGTAATGTAACGGTAATAAAGAAAGGACTAAAACCGATTCTAGAAACCATTTCAATCTTAAGTGTGCGTGTTTAATTAAATAAATCTTTGGTTATTGATTATATAACTGGAACAATGAAATGCCAGTGTTTGATTATAGGGAAACTCCATTAAAATCCATTCCAAATTAAAAAGGGGATTAACTTGAAAAATAAATGTGTAAATACGATTCTGTATCAGAGTTGAGTATTATATTATGGGAATTAATTGCATGCACCTTAATAATTATATAGTAAAACTTCATTAAGGGTGATTAAACTGTCAGAGTGAAAATGTGCTAAAATAAAGTTTCTAGATGTGATTTAATTAATTAATTAAAGATGAATTCAGTACTTTCATACAAAAAAATCAAAAATGGGATTTAACTTACGCCGGCAGTCTTCCTCGTCCGCATTATCATCACAATTTTGTATACCTTTAAAAAAATTACATAACAAAATTAATGTTAACCTTTTTAATAAAATTTACGCAATAGCAATTGTCATTAATATTTATTTCATTAAGTTTAAAACTAACCATCACATTTTCTGTGCTCGTCAATACATTTGGTGAGATCACAGGAAAACTGACCGGTTGGACATGTATTTTCTGAAAATAATTTTTACACAAAGGAGAAAAGTGAGTCAGAAAAGTCGTGTTTTACAAAATTGTCATAAATTTCCCCTAAATTACAAACATTATCAACACAACGGGGTTAAGGCATTTTTATTTATTTGATGTTGATGATGATTTTACTCTGCTGCTCTGCTCAGCTCAGCTCAACCGCTGCCTGTGAATGTGTGCACTTTAAATGTTATTTTCCACGATTTAATTCATTATTGTGTTATTCTACGTTTTGCCTTGTTGTTTGCATAAAATTTATCGCTTTTACGTGTCTCATATTAATTTTAGGAGTAAGACCTTAAATTACTCGGATAAAGTATGAGTGATAAGATAAAACCCTCTACAATTAATTTTTCCCCTATTATAGTATTTAATTAAAAACAATCTCGTGTTTGTCCTGTTTTTGTGGATTGATTTTTGTTTTTTGTTAGCGTTAGCTTCTTTTGTTTAATTTAATAACACACCTTTCCATTCCTTTTATTAAGTAATTAAATTATTAAATTATTTGATGAAACTTTTATTATTATTATTAATTATAATAGCGACTCGAGATATCCTGTCGATTTTAATTATGGTTAAAAATGTGAAAACAGGTAGGTACATTAAATGTCCCAATTAATTTTACAACCCTTTAAACCCTACAACACACTAAACTAACGTTACAAGATACGACATTAAGTTAATTTTATTATTTAATTGTCATCATGTTCTACACTTTAATATTTATGTCTGGTGTTTAGTTTTTTTTCAGGTTGTGTAGGGGTATTTAAAAAACAAGTCGCTAGTTAAATTATTAGCAGCTACTCAATTAAAAATGTTCAACAAGCTGGGTCAGGTAGATGAAGGTGTCAGTCGTGGAAAAGGTTAATTATTGACTTAAGTTAATCATAATTATCATGCAACATGCAAATTAGAAAAGCATTCCTGTTCACCTCATGCCATGCTCAGCCTCGTTCTTGCGTGCAACTGCAACCCTTCCAGTCATAATAATTAAGCATTTAACAAATTCTTTGTGCTACGCTCGTGCTCATGCAGACATGCATCATCATCATCACACCAATTAAAAAATTTCTTTACCTTTAATTAACTTTCTCTTTTAATCCTTAATACCAAAATAATAGTACAGGTGAAGAAAGAGTTAAAGATGGAAAAGGAGTTAATTAAAGTTCAATAAAGGTATAAGCGGGCAGAGATCCAAATAAAAATGATATTTATACCGGGGCAATTGCTATTCATCCTCATTATTAGGACAATTATTTATCCCGTCACACCACTCATCGGCGCTGAAAACCAAGTAGAGAAAATGGAATAAAGTCATAAAGGAATAAAAAAGTAACGTGAAAAAAGTAAAAGAAAACATTTCCGGTAGATTAACCATATATAGACTTCAAAGCCATCGGAGCATCGAACTTGGTCATCTGCCCGACAACCGTCTCTCGCTGATGGCAAAGGTACAGGAACTCGGTCCACATTCTCTACTTGCCCATGTCCATGTCCACGTCCACCTCCACCCTCTTGTGAGGATGACGATGTGTGGTTGATGTAGAGAATCGGGCGTGTCGTTGTTCTTACTACTGCTGGAACGGAAGTTGTTGTCGGCAGAGTGACTGAGACTAAATTGAACATTTGAAAAACCTCATTCACATGCATCGCATCAACTTAAACACTAAAATAGTAGCTACTCGTACCATACAAATAGCCAAGCCCAACTTGATGCAGAGGTAGCAAAAATATTCCAAAAATCATGCACTAATCAATCGAGTACAAAAATTAAAAAGGGATACTTTACCAGGGCTTTTACTAACTTTTTACAAGAGAGAGAATTGTGTATTTAATTATAAACTTGAAAAATCCAATACAATATTCCCCACGCCCTTGTCTTGTGTCTTACTTGTACATTATTGTATCTAATTAGTTTATGTATCTGCGTATTTATAAAAGCCCTGACTCTGACTGCCTAAAGCATCTTGTAGCCGAGACGCACTTTCTCATAAATTCTCTGTCTATACTATAAACGTATCTGTGGAATACCTACTTTATATAATATAGGCATTTTTTACCCTGTGAGGAAGAAAGAAATGTGAGCAATTTTTTGAACTCTTTACTTTTACAGCGTGCATAAATCATTCACGCTTTTGCATAAACGTCCAACATCTGTCCCAACAAAATGTGAGCAATTTTTTGAACTCTTTACTTTTACAGCGTGCATAAATCATTCACGCTTTTGCATAAACGTCCAACATCTGTCCTAACATTTTCCTCATTTGTCGTCATTATTGATTTCAGAACATTCCAAGCGGCTAACACGCTTAAGAAAACTTTACTTTTACCTACAGCTATGTTACGTGTGTGTTTGTAGCTCGCTCTAAGATATTTATGAATGTGTAGATATTTTTGGTCCATTACGTTACGTTACGTTGTTAAAATCAGAAAAGGATTCCGAATTTCAATGTTTGTAAATTCAACTTCAACTTAATGGTTTATTACAGTTATACGTTCTTGCACGATTCTATTCTATTCTAAAAGATCGATTCTCTTTTAATATTGGTAAAACGCTTTGATTGTTGAAACCCTCCGGGGAGATTACGTAAGGCAAGAACATAACGGAAAATATGATTCATGCGAATTAGCAAGTTTATCAACTTAACTTATTTTATCATAAATTAAGGCAAAGTCTATTTATTATTTTCTCTCTAGGGTAAGCAAGCAAAAAACAATTTTCACTGTGTCTGTCACTATTTCACCCTAGACTTTAGATTTATCTATTGCTACATAAAAACGGTCAGTGATTCAAAGGAGTGTACAAGTACGAAAGTACATGAACACGAAGATGAACTTTTTCTTTTCTCGATTTTATTCGCTTTTCATATAACATAGAAGATCAAATGCATTTTGCTCTCCATTGCTATCTAATAAAATTCGACGATAAAGTTTAATGGGGAAACTCAATTTATCATCATCAATGACCTAACCTAGGTCATTCTGTCACGTCACGTCAGGTCACATTGTCATCACATCATAAAATCATACGATATGATGATGATAGCCTTCTTGTTATAATATGATTCTGTTATGTTCTCATTCTGATAAAAACTGGGAAAATATTTTTTACAGTAAATAATGAAGATATACGTTTGAAGACACCTTGGGGCTCATTTTCATGAAGCGAAAATAATGACGCCTATGATAACGTAACGTAACGAAAACCAAAGTCATCTTTTCTCAGAATTTTGGCATGAAAGAAAAAAAAAGCTCTTTTTCTTGCTTCATTTGCTCATTTGACATTTAAATTTTCATTTCATTATCATTATGAATGGTGGACACGTTTCCTCCATAAAATCAGTTTATTCAACAGGATTATTTTCCAGGTTTCATGCCATGTTCATTCATACATTTTATAACATCGTCTAGACTTTTTTCCCCAATGAACCTTCGAAAGGCTCTTTTTCGGTTGATTAGAACAAATTGCTAATCATAGTTTATGTTCATGACCATAATGATAACTAAATGAAAAATCTCTGTAAAAAAATTGTACGTTGCTTCCAAAGGTGTGGTAGATGGCGTGAAATTTTCGGGGTATGACCCGAAAGTCATCGTAATCATAAGAAAATAAAACTTACTACTGCAGCCAATCTCATCAGTGTTGTCGCCGTCGCCGCAGTCGTTAATATTATTACAGCGCTTCGAGAGCTCCACACATTTACCCGACAACTGGCACTCAAAATGGTCATCAGGACAAGATTGTTGTGGAGCTACAAATAAAACAAGCAAAAATAAATATAAATAAGTAAACGAAAATGTGCACACGATTAATTAATTTTAAGGAACAATTTTTGGGTAACATTGATTAACATTAACAATAATGAACATTCAGAGTCATGCACTCTTAAAATATTTAATCAGTGAAATTGCCAAAATTTGGTAGAAGACAATTAAGGATAACTGTGCATGTGCAAAGGTAATATTTGCATACATACAGTAAATTTTTTAATACATTGTCAATTAAAAATGTTTTTATAAATATTTAACAAATAAAAAGCTTACAAAGCTGTATTAAATAATAACAATAATAACGTTTGTCTTGTGTTAAAACGTAGTGATCTTGAAAACACTTGCTGGGATTTTTGGGAAGGATTCATTACCGATTGATAAGCTAAATATTAATTTTACCTCCAACATCTCTGACAGAGAATCCATCTCGCCGAACTCTTAATTGTCCAATACTGCCGACATCCAAATAAGTTAGAAATTCTTCCTCCACTTGCTCCCGAGGTGTTCCAACGATTCCGATGTCGAACACGCATTTCACAAATGCGGGGTCATTGATGTTTCTAAAAATAAAATATGCAAATTAAAATTGAGCTGGGTTTATGAAGTATAATAAAATTTAGTTAACTTTAACTCACATGAAATTAACGACTTGAATGTGTTCAGCATCTAAGCCCATCACATGGCGAATTTCACGCTCCAGCTCGTGCTGGTACACGGTGAAGGCGTTTGAAGTGCGCGTCTGCAGCGCCGGGCTCCAACTCTTTCCGATGGTGAGATTGACACGGTAGTAACCTGTGCAAAAAGAAAAAATAACGAGATTAAATAAATGTCTTTAAAATGTACCGTTTTCTTTTTTTTTTTAATTAATTTTTATACTTACGTTTCTCAAAGCTCGAGTCGCCCCTTCCTCCTGGTGACGACGTCGGTGGTTCACGCTCAGGAACGAAGTTATAACCCGAGCCCGCCTCATCACCTGAATTTATGAGATCCTCATCATCCGTTTCCGGAACTCGAGCGGTGCGCTTCCGCCCCTCGTTTGTCAACGACTGATAAGCTAAACTTCCCAATGTTGACGATCCTTTAGAATTTCTACCGGCTGTCGTCTCTGTCGAGGCTTTTGACAGAGCTAAGAATTTCGGCTCAGACTGAGATGGATGCAAATGTGGCAATCTCCTATCGTCCCACCTGAAGTGCTTTACTCTGTCCGCGCTGCTTCCGCTGCCTTTCCCTCTCGTCCTATGATTTGAGGACTTGCCGCTTATAATTAGATTCCTAACGGGTTCATGGTCCTCTTCAAATACCAAATCGTTTTCAGACTTCTGGAAAAACAAAAATGTGAAGAAAAAAAAAGTTTTTAAAAATTCATTAGAAAAACGTGATGATTGACTGGAGGAGGTTGTATTGACATAGTAAATGTTTTGCAGCAATTTGCTTAAAAGATTGACATGTTTAATGATTTTTTTCTTTTCCATGTTATTGACTTCATAAAATAACGCAAAACAAGACCTCGCCCATTTTAGAAATGATGTCGTTTCTGAAACACACAAGAGGCGTGTTTCTGGGGGTTGTCTACAAATTCATGGTTTTTGACAGCTTTTTCTATTTACTTTAAGACTCGGCTTTAATGCTGTTACATAAATCCAATTATTATTTAAGCTGAGTTAAAGCAAAGAGGAGGTGGAGATTAACTTTAACTATCATCGTAATCATTAACATTATCATTACCGTATTTCATTCACTTCATTATTTACTTAATTATGCTCAGTCAGACCAGACTATGGTAGACAAAGCTTGTCAAATTGGAGAATTGGGAAAGTGCATCAATTCATTTCACGCAATTCCTCCACTAATTATAATGACTGCAACAAAACAAAAAACTCAAAAATGTTCATGGCTGTCAAGTGAAATTTGTCTTTTTTGTCGTGCCTTTCTTTTCTTTACTCCGAATTTCTTCCTCTTGTTATTTTTTTCTTCTCATCTCACACTCACAAAAATAAAATCAAATACTCCACTCACAGTTATTTGAACTCAATTTTTCAAAAGCTTCACACACACACGGAAGAGAATGGAAGTTTGAGTGGGTGTGTGACATGTACATAATAGAGTAAATACGAGCTAAATAGAATGGCTACGTATGTGTTTATATACCCCCTCCCTCCAATAAAAAATGGGCTTGTGTGCCGAATACTTTTCCTCCAAGCTCGAAAGTATTGACGATGTGATGTATTTGTACGGAATGCCAGGATTAAAATATGTTTATGAGGAAAATGAGCATTCCGCATAACATCGTGTTACTTATGTACGTTAACATCTTACTTTTACTCATGAGAGTCGGGAGCCGTGAATGTGAGTGAGAGTGAGACGTAATAAAAAGCGAGCTCACTCACAATTGAATTCAATTCAATGGGATTTTCCTTTTCGCTTCGCTTGGAACTTGGAACATTTTCCTTTTTCTCATCGTTTTTTAGTTGTGTGGCTCGGGCTGAGTCAGACAGACTCAACTGGGATGGGATTAAATACCCGTTGTGATACAAGACAAGACTACACAACAAGAAAACCATCATAATTCATTCCTTTCCTTGTGGGCCAACACCAACCGAAAATTCTACAAGGAAGCTGCTTGTCATTTCATTTTCCTTTGCTTTACTTCTCATGATAATGATGATGACCGTTAATCCAAACGAAATACTGAGATTTTTTTGTTTCGAAACCCATGATTTTACTAGTAGCTCTGCTACTAAGAATCAAAATCTAACCGAGTTATTACCAACATTTTGTAAATAATGTAAATAGGAAGTGGGACGCGACAGGGTTAAACAGGGACAGTTTGAAGAAAGAATTTTTTCAGCTTAATTGATTACGTGAAACATTGTTTGGATATTTTGCTAATTAATTAATAATGTTAACTTGATTCACCACTGTTTTAACCCCATTAACTCAATTTACTTCAATTTCGTTGTTCTGTTAAAAATCTAGTCAGTGAGTAATGAACATTTTCGTGTATTATTTTATTGTATCTACGTAAGCGACAATGACAAAGAATTTTGAAACAATGCGTTTAATTAATGTCAATAAAACTCCTTCCTGTGTACTGTACTACTATCTAATAAAAGTTGATGAAGGCGTTTGAACTTTGAAGCATGTTTATGAACCCTTAAATCAAAATTGGCTTATTATCGGCTTCAATGTATTGAAGAGCTGTGCTGAGCAGCTTCCTGTGCTATCACTTCGATTTTGATTACACGTGCGACCAAGCGAGCGAAGTAAAAGGTTTACCTGATTATTGGAGATGACGCAGCAGATGAATTCTAAAGTGGCAAATGTTAATGTTAGTAGCTCCAGATTCTGGAGTCCAGAACAAAATTCCTTCCTCAGTGTATGCATGCATGTTGGTAAGTAAAGTAAAGCCCAGTGAGTGGCTGGTTGATAAGTGGCAACAAATAACGTGGCCGTGTGGTGTTGGTTATCAAGGAAGACAATCTTTGTTATCAAACAAAATCAGAGGATGAACACAAGAACACGAGCACAAAGATGGGTAGCAGTAACAAGAGCAAGAGCGAGACAAGAAGAAAGAAAAAAATGTAAAGAAAAGAGGAGGCAAATCCTCCTAATGAATTGACATATTGCCTCTTTCTTGCGTCTTCAGAGAGAAACGAAGGAATCTTTATTTTCCAGAAAGGAAGAAAGACAACAAGATTCCTGGTCCATTATTATTATTATTATTAACATGCCTTCCTTCATTTTCATCCTCCTGAGTTCAGCTTAAGAGGATGTTTTTAGCTACATTCGTCTCCTTCCCACGTTTTACTTGATAAGTCTTTTATATTTAAGACTTTTTACGGCACAAGATGCCACTTCGACTTTCGACCTCCTGGGCCGTCCTTTACATTACATTACGTTACACCTTCCATGATCACGACGACGATGATGATGACGATGATCATCAACAAAAAATCAGCATTTAATGGGCTTTCCTTTTCGCTTCGTTCACTAAACATTTTTCTTGATTCGTCTCCTCTTGTTTTTCATTAGGAATTCCTCCAGCGTCCCATCGCCACTGTATCATCATCAGCTCACAAAATGTATGTTGTAGAGTCATAGTCATCATGGCATTGTAATAAGTATGAAAGAGATTTTTTTGCATATCATGTCATTTAAGATTCAAAGCTGCTCTTTATTTTCTTGGCAGGTGATCACCATCACCATCACCTCCACTCCACCTCTTTGACTCCTTGATACTACTGCTGCTTCCTAGGAATCTTTTCTGACCATGCAAATTAGATGACAAGTCTGTACTACCTGAAGAGGATTTTGTTCCCAGTGATTGCACGTACACGACATGATGCACACGTCTCATTTTCTAAAAGGGGGATTTTCTCTGCTCAGTCACCTTTTCCCTACACACCATTTTCTGGATATTTTTACCCCATCATCGTCATCTTATGTTATCATCATGTATTTCAACTTTTTCTTCATTTATTATCTTATCATAGCTCCAGCAGAAGAAGAATCGCTCCAGCTCCAGGTCCAGCAGCACTCACTGAACTCTGTGAGTGAACACCTTTTTCGAAGGCAATTTTCTACTCACTGAAAAGCTGAAGACCTTTTATTATTATTAAACGTGTCACATTTTACATTTTATTTTACACGGTCATGGCAAGCAATTACCTGACATTATTAAACTCACGAAAATTGCCTCATTTTCATATGCTTGCAGAATATTTTTTTCTTTCAAGAGAACATTTTTTCCAGGTGCTGAATTTTATGCTTATGCAATACATACAAGGACAATTAATGTGTTCATGATCATGTTCATTTAATGTCCCATTACCATCAGCGTCATCATGGACGACATTATCCTGTATTCAATAGAAGCCAACAAGTTGCTAATGTCAATAAAGTGGGAAAGAAATGACACTTGGTGTGAATAAACACATACGTATGTATACGTAATAGAAAATGTGTTCATTTATTTCGACGTGCGACGGACGACATGCTTCAAGGCAAAGCAAGTCGACTTTCATTTCATCAACTTTCACCACCAACACCCATCGGAGAGTTGTTGAAGTGTGTTCAAGTTGAAAAGTTGATACAAGACGAAAAAAGGGAAACTTTAAGATGGCCATTTTAAGAGGGGGATTTCCAGCGATTTTCTAACTTGTTGAAGCTTTTGAAGGAAAGGAATTTTGTTTCAGGATTGAGATTGAGAATTGAGAAAGCGGCAGTGAAACTAAGTGTAAAGTGCGATTCGACCTGCGTGTCACTTTCCAGGAATGGTGAAAGCGTGAAATCACTCGTACCGTTCAAACTCAAAGACAAGACTAAGGCAGGAGAAAGTTTTTTCTTGTTTCACACCACCACGAAAAATATGGTGTTTATAATAAAGCACTTTGCGACAACTGACGATACGATGTGATGTGATACAAAATACAGAGCTGGTTGCTACTAGTACGTAGCTCCTTTAATTCCTTTGCTTTACTCGAGCAAAGTGAATGAGGCACAATAAATTTTGACAGAGTGTGAAAGTGAGAGCATTTCGAGGCTTTAGCACTGATCCCTGTGGAAAAACTCACAGGCACTCTCTCTCTATGTGTGTGACTCTCTTTTTCCAAGTGGGGTTTACTCACGCACTTACTTCACTGTTTTCATTTCATGAGAGACGCATCTTTCGCTGATGCTGAATTGCTGACTTTGCTAAACAACCAAGAAAAAAACATTCGAGTTTGTTGGAGCAATGGAGCAGAGGATCGGATGGCGACAAATTAGATACAAAACCTCTTCCTGTCTCTGCTTCCAAAAAAGTTTAAGTTGTTTTGTGGCTTGTCTTTTTCGGGATTCTGCTTTATATAATGTGCATGTCTACCATGAGTCAACTTAAATAAGTACTTGAAAACAAACAAAAAACTACTGTAACTTTCCTTAAAACATTTTTCGCATGATGTGATATGATATGATATCAATAGATTAAGTTCTTTGTTTGACAAGCTTAGTTTATTGAGCTCATTTGCATATTTCGCTAAAAATTGGTTTGGGCTGGTTCACCCCCGGAAAATGCGTGCTTTAAAAATCGACAGAGTTTAGAGTCAGAGCACCGAATTAATACTGTGTTTCGATTTACCCCTTTCCTAAGACAAGAAGAAAAAATCTGAATCTGATACTATTGTCGTTCTGTTTGGTTATCCTTGTCCGTGCAGCTGCTTTCTTTTCTTTTTCCTTTTTTGTGTGCACCGGACCAAAAAGCGGAACTGATGCGACTGAGACATTCCACACCTTGGGAATGGAAACAAACGGAGGCATTGTTTTTCAATTTCTTTGTCAATTTCTTATCTTTTCACCTGTGAAAGTCGATTTCGAGATTTTCACCTTTTTAGTTGGAGGTTGTTCATTTGTGAACATTTAAACAATTGAAAATGTAAATAATTGTGAACAAAAAGTGTGTTTATCTCTAGAAAAAAATTAAATGCTTAAGGCTGTGTGATTGACTGATATTTTAAAAAAGATATTTTTTAAGAAAAAAATTTCGGAATTTTTATTTGCAGCAAGCAAACGTGCAAACGGTTTTCTTGAAAGAAACGAATTATTTAGTTTCACAAGGATTTATTTTTATTTTTCCTCGCTAAATAAGCACAGTTTAGCTACTTTTTCTTCGCAAAGTATGTTTCAATGTAAACATCATTAATCACAGCTAAAAAGGAATCGATTACATACTTTAAAAGTTTAAATACTTGGAAAAATAAAGAAAAATCTCAATAGATTTCTACTTCTACTCTAAAACTCTGGAAAGACAAACAAAAAACAGTTTTCAAGAGTGAAACTCTTTTTTCTTAAGCATTAAATGCTAAATGATGAAACAAAGCAAAAAATAAACAGATACATATTATTTAAATGTCTTTCCTTTTCTATCCTATTTAAAAAGTCTATAATTTAGGAGAAAGGAAAAAAACAGCTGCATGAAAATGAAACTGTAATAGGTGAAAAGTAAAAATACTGACAATTTTCAAGAGACACACGCCTCTTTAAGCTTTTTAAATCCGCTACATAGTACTCTGCTCACTTACTTCAGTGCTATTAAATCAGCATCGATTTTTCACCAAGTGGCTCAGTTGGCAATAATAAATTGCGAAAGAAACAAACGGAAAATCTTCTCGATGAGAGAATCTTGAAGAAAAAAAAGAAACGAGACGAGGCGAGACAAAGTCTACATTTTTACGCACGGGTCACGCCAAGATAAGTGGCGTGCCTAAGATTCAAGAAAAAATTCAAAATGCACCCGAATCCGAATGTAAATATCTATATAATAAACGTTAATAAAGCTACAAACTTAACTATCTATAACTGTATAAGAATTTTTGATCAGGCAGACTCTCTGCAAGAGATTAACTGTTTCAAGCGAACCCTAGGTTTTGTCTTGGCTGTTTGACTTTCTCGTGTGTGAGAATTCATGCGAATTGACATATGTATCTACTTTGTATCGTACGTGATGATTCCACTTTGCATCCAATTTTTGTCGCACGCTTCTCCGCTTTGTTTGCTTCCACTGTGAAATTGAAATGATATGAGAAAGATGCTGCTTATCATTATCACTAAATGTCAGTCTGACTCCACTATCGCCTTTTATTTTCTTGGTGACAGGTTCCGCTTCCGGTTGATTCATCATATCATATCATGTGTTCATGACAAGACAAGGCCAGGTTTGAGTGAATACAAATACACTCAAATCAGGGAAATTGTTAAAAAAGATTTATAAAATAAAAAATTGTTTAGGTATTGTGAAATAAATTGGTGAAGAAATTCTGACTTTGTCTTGTCTTGTTTGTGTCTTGACAACTTTTTTTACATTTTTTTTTTTCGTTTTCAACATCATCTTTATTCAAGCTATAGCTCTGTTGTTATTGTAATAATGTAAGTAAATACAATATGATAAAAAGCTGGCTGGACACTGAACTAAAGCCATTTTTGCTGCTCTGCTCCATTTTGGCACTTTCCCTTGCAACCTCTGCCAAAACGAAATAGCAACAACTGGAAATCATTTAAGTCACATCAAATATGCACATAATAATATATTTGATAGCTAAAGAAAATGTCTGTGTCTTTCTTTGTGTGTGGTGCAACGAAGCTTGCGACATGAAAATAAAAACGACTATAGAAAACGGAGCTTGAATAAAATAAAATATACTACATTATAGCACAAGTTTCGCCATTTTGCAAAATATATAAATAAACAGAAACATGTCTCAATTGACGATCACTCTCATGATAAGATGATGTAAGGATGAACGATGTAACTCTGGGGCATACAAAATACTTCTCGAACAGAAAATCGTGTCTCGTTTCATTTTCATCAGTTTCGTTTCGTCATATCATATCGCATCTAAATAGAATGAAAAAACTATGTTTGTGATGTTTGTAATGTATGCTTGACTTTTATCGTCTACAATACAAATAAAAGTAAAACTGGGCAAAGTCGAGTCAAGTAAAGTGAAACATGAAACATTATTGAATCGGTTCGTTTAGTTCGAAAACCTCCTTACTCCAGATTTGTAATCTTGTTCAATGTTCGTGTGTGTGTGCACCACTGGTTTCTGACTCTTCTGACTTCATTGTTTATGTGGCACTCTGCAGCCTTCATCGTTTGCTAAGGAATACTAAGGATGTCATAGATGTGTCAGTCAGACCAACCAAGAAGACCAGACGTTAACTAACGTACCTAAGTAGTCATACGTTTCACGGTTTCACTTCACTTACTTAGGTAAGCAACGTCAAGTGAAGTCAAGCCATGAAAATGAAATGAAATGAAAGCTTTGTGTGTCTTGTGTGTGTATCACATCATATTATCATGGCTGTCTTAACTTAGAATAATCTGCAAAGTTCATTATTCCAACAAGCAGAGTAAAAGAACAACTGTGGACAGGCGTCAACGTACTTATTATGTAACTTAGGATTTTTTCCGTCACGCACAAGATTTTCTTCTGGGAAATGCTACATTCACTGATCCGAGCAGATTTCCGCAAAAAGTGTAACCGAAAAATCTGCTAGTTGGCTGGCTCAATGACTGACTGACTTTTGAGAATTTATTTAGGCAATGTTTACATTTACATTGCCCGTGTTTTGTTGTGTGTTGTGTTAATTCTGTGTGTGTTCCACATTTCTTTCACTGATAATTCCATTTCTAGCCTGCTTATCATATAATATGATATTATGATAATAAAAATGTGTTTAAATAACCAATTTTCATTTTCCTTAGTGCATTGCCCCAAAAAATCATCAGTTCGCTTTTTCTTTTTTCACTCTCACTCTGACATAATTCGGCCAAAATGGTTGTAAAATTTTGAAGTAAAGTATCCATTAAATCATTTTCCCACTTTTTCTCTCGCTTTAAAAAATCATTTCAATCTCGATTTCAAGAAACGTTTTCATTTCTCACCAGCCTCAATTTAACTATTGAAATAAATAAATAAATAAACTAGACAGACGTCCGGAGTCATTTCGTCTCGTTCAGACAGGGAAGAATCGATGTCGATTTCTTTTTAAGAAAAAAAAACATTCCCAAAGCTATGCGTAAGTCATGCGTTCTGTGCAAGTAACCTAGATTTGGACTTTGGAGTATCAACAACAACACTAGAAATATGGGAAAGTTCAGAGAACCGCAAAATATCCATTCATTGCTATTTCCAGCCAGAAACCGACACAGTCTCACTTTTCCTTTGAAAAAAGTTTTGCTTAATCTTTTGAAATTCTGAATTCAGTATCGCTTTGCAATTTTGCATCTCAGTCTCTGCCTAGCTTGGCCGAAATGAATAAACCTAACAAAAGCGACAATTCATTCGTTCATTCATTTCACATTCACACACTTAATTTTTTATCCCACATTTCTTCCATATTACGGGAAGGAAATTGTAAAGAACTTGTTTTTACCAAAAACTAAATTTTTCCTCCGCTTCCAAACAAGACGAGATTTTTTACTTCCTGAGTCAATTCAATTCAGTTCAAGATTTTTCGATCGTTTCCAGAAGGAGAAAAAAACTTTACCAAATCTAAGCAGGAAAATCGTATTTATTTATCTAACAAGCTCGGTTTAAGTGTAAGCAGGTTTCGGTTTCGGTACGAGTGAAATTTTTTTTTGTCCTATCGTTTTCGTTTCTTTTAATTCTTACTTAAATTATGCACACTCACTCCAACTCCACCTTCCATTCACGTTTCATTCTCAGTGGGTGAGTATTGAAATAAGCGTGGCGTAGGTTTTCCCCGTAAAAGTACAATGACATGATGATAAGAGTAACCGCTTTGCTTTCACTCTCTCAATGAAATGAGTATCCGGTGAAAGTGAGGAGGAATAATGTGGGTGTGGATTCGGATTCCAGAAATTAAAAGAAGGAAGGCAGAGCACTGCTGTTACTTAGAATATTGCGTTACAATCTCTTTGATTCCTTTTCTTTTCATTTAGCAAGTGACAATCTGCACATCACTCTTCTTATCGCTGCCTCTCACTCTTCCTCCTACCTTCCCTTGCCTCATATTAGATTACATTATAATAGCAATTCTTTCTTCAGTTTCACTATCCACGGTGAAAGCAAAAGTTACAATAGTAATACCACTCGAAACTTTAGATTTTACTTCGGATTTTATTTTTATTTTAAGTATGTCGGTATTTTAATAATGGGAAATGAATACTTTTTACTATCACATCATCTAAAAGTTAATGTGCGTGCGAGGAAAGTTGTTTCGTTTCACTTTTTGGTTAAGTTAAGCCGAGTCGAATTTTATCTTTCATTCACAACTTAAGTAAAAGACGGAAGCCTTTTACTTGCTCGGAGTAAACTTCCTACGTATTACGTACGTCCGTACTTATCGTTATCGTTATGATTTCAATAACTGTAAAAATTTTAGTGCTTTCTTTCATCAAAGAGAGAGCTGGAGAAAATTTTGACGCTTTTTTGGTTTCCGTTTGATTTTTCTTTCAACTCAATGAATGAATCAGTGAGTGTATGAGCGAAGCTTTTTTATTACCCTTGTGTGAAATTACTCCCACAACTACCTACAACAATTTAAAGGAAAACGAAAGTTTGCATTTTATTGAAAACTGCGAAGATAAAGATAAAAAACTTATCTCTTAGACGGATTGCTTCGTTTCTTAGAGAGAGTCGAGACAGTTTTCTGCATGGGATGTGTAGCTTTATTTATTATTATTTTTACTATTATTATTGCTGTAACGCTCTAAATAAAGTTTTGGAGCCATTCTTTGTCTGTTACAATACAATACAATACAATACAATAACAACAAAATATTTTTTCACACGCTTTCTCCATACAATACAATACCATACAATTTAATATCGCATCACATTAGACTAATGTGCCTCGATCATGTCATTTTAATTCGGTAGAAAAGGAAATCCGCTGGTTTTATCAACGAAAACTTACTTTTGTACCAAACAGCTTTCGGATTAATTTTTTCCTTGATAGTCAAAGAATGAAAAGTAAAGACGGCGAGAAAGTGAAGTAAAGGAAAGTGCTTATCATTACCATACCACGATTGAACGAACCCTGGAAAAAAATAGCACCTTGAAAATTTCTAAATAATGAAAACGAGACTTTAATAATACCGTTAGTGGAAGACAATCAAAAACAGAATATTCAAATCAATTTATCACCTCATCCAATCCATACTACGTTTATATCTAGTTTAGTTTAGACTTTTACTCACAAGAGATTGATAATGTGCCGTTGTTGCTGCTGAGAAAAAACTCAGCGTTTCTCAAACCACTGCTGTATAAAATGCTTAGTTTAGCTTTTCATCCATCCATCCATTCATCCATTTACTATCACATCATCACAATCACCAAAAAACCAAGTAGATTCTTCGTCCATGATGATGTTTTTCCAGAGCAAGAATAAAACTTTCTTCGAGTAAAAAAATTGGAATTTCATGTACATAAATGGAAAATGTGCATTTAAAAAGCCCATTTTCCATTTATGTACAAAGTACAGCAGAAGAGTTTCTTGTATTATATTGGAAAATTGGAGAGCCTTAATTTTTCCAACTCCCCGAGAAGGCTCGTCTTGTGTATAGAAAAGCAAGCTTAGCATTAGCACACACACATGAATTCCATTATATTTCTCTGTGAATAGAGTCTCTGTCTGTTTGCACTGGCGCTACTTGCGTGTGCGTTCTCTTGTGTATGATGTCGTGTGTGCAATTTCATTTTAACACTTTTCAACATGCATAGCAGTGCGGCGGCACTTTCTTCGAAATATCTTAAAAATGATGATGATGACGAAAACTGTGCCATGGATGGAGTGAGTGAAGTTGTTGAATTGTGTGTTGGCACTGCACACACACACGAGCCGCACGACTGAAAAGCATCATCCAACTGCTTTTAAGTTATTAGATTGATCGAACATTTTTTATAATGTATTATAATGTCAGTTACTTATATTGTATTACTTTATAGAAAGTAGGAATGGATTTGCTTTTTCCTATGTTTATGCTTGTTTGTGCCCTTTTCCTCGCTTTCACTTGCTTTCTCTCCTCAGGAGGAGAAACCGAACAACAAAACTGGTCCGTGTAAATCGTAATCGCTCTTGTGCCTAGCCATATCTGTAATAAGAATGTAATATCTGTCTTCACTCACTTCACGAACTCTGCTTTCTCCCAGTAGTAGCAAGCAGCATCGGAGGAAGAAGAAAATGACTCAACTGTCACTTAAGACACACCAGTCTCCTGTCTTGTCGAACTGTCTGAACTTTGGGAATAGTATCACTATCAACATCATCAACTCCATTCTCAACAACGACTCTATTCCATTCCATTTCCACAATTCCAGATAAAACCTTTTTTCTTCTTTGCATGCTTGCTTTCTCCGCTGTTTTGAGAAAGGTGTTCCACATAACCTTTTCATACACTCAATAGATTATTATGTATTATCAACCCCTGAGCATTTTAAATGGTTTTCTAGTACTATTTATTACTATCACTATGATATTCAAAAATGTGATGTATTGCATTCGCATTCACCTCACTCTCTCACAAACAGGACTCGGAACAACAGGAGCAACTTGAGTGAGTGTCACACAAACAACCACTCCAATTTCTCTCCAACGCCACCGCCACCGCCACCGCCACCTCCACCACCGCCCCCTTGTCTTCTGAATAAAATCTTATCTATTTCTGTACCTTGTATTTTATTTGTGCTTGAAACATGATTTGCTTGAAAGCGCACAATTTTTCGATTTGTATCTATCAGTCAATAATCGTTCCTTTTCTCCGAAATCAAATAAAATATGGGGAGTTTCGTCGGTGGACGGAGCTTTACTTTATATAGATTTTCCTTCCAATGTTAAAACCGTGATCGTGATGGTACAAATAAAAAATTTGCCTTTACTTCTAAAAAGAATGAAACCGTTCGTTCCATGCGGCGATGACATGACACAACAGTAAAAATGCAAGTGTGGAGCACACACGCGTCTATCCTCCGTTAACCTAATTTCGTTTTAAAAAAGACGGAAGTTGAAAGAAACGAAATTGTAAGATTTCCAAAAGTCGCATCTCCAAATCAAAACAAAAATTTGTCTCATGTAACTGTAAGTGAATTAATAAAACACATATACTTATTTATGCTATGCTAATGCTTGCTAATGATTATTGAATCAAATTAAAAATGCCCCAGGAAAAATCACCTCGTTCAAAATCTTCACCTTCAACTCATCGTTTTCATATGCATTATCAACGTGATCTTGATTTGTCAGTGACTTGGTCGTAAAATAACAATATTTTGACACTCTTGCAAAGATAAGCAAAAAAGTTAGAAGAGAATAATAAACGAAGCCGAGCCCAGAGTTACGTTCTAATTACAAGGGAAGAATTGTGTTGCAATGTAAATTTGTAAGTAAGTAGGAGTTAGTTGATGATTACTATTATTACATTTCGTACATGTTATTATGTAAAGCTGTGAGAAGGCAGAGACAGAGACGTGGGCGTGAAATGACTTAATGGCGGATGGATGCGGTGATATGATACACAGTACTATTGCACAGTGACTGACTGAGTAAGTGAGTGAGTTCACACTTTTTAAGTTACCCCGTTTCATTTCAGCATTTTCAGTAGCCTTCATATTCTGCGTGGATTTTCGTTTCAGATTCAGTCATATAATACAAAGCAAACGTCACTCAAGCCAAAAGACAAAGAGAAACTTTTGTACTAAAGTAACATAAAATAACGATAATGAAAACACCCGACCCGAGTTGACTTTGTGAGTGAGTGGGGCGTTTACATAGTTTTCACCCATTCATTCATGATGATAATCATGACCATGATCAAAATCAAAGATTCGCATTCATCATCATTCATGATTATGAGGCAATTTTAATGATACCTTTTTGTAAATAAAATGGTTGAGTCATCTTCAAATATTATTATTATCATTAACAACAATACAGTGAAAATCAAAATTGCCACATACATTATTATTATCATATGATCATTATTTTCTTAATTATTGCCTTCCAGCATCAATTTCCTTCATGGATATCCATTTCATGATAATAAGTCGTGCACTAAAATAACCAATAACTTCCAACTTACAGTGCAAACTATGTATTTACAAAAGATTCAGGTTAATTAGCCTTTGGCACGTGGTAAACTTTACTCAAGAAAAAAAGAATTTTCTAGTGACTGAGAGTGACCAGTGGCTGTGCCCGGCCAGAATTATTGATGGTTATTATCTGATGAAGCTTTGACTTGACCCACAAATCTCTTTCAGCTTAAATACATTAGACAAAGTGAAGACAAAAAAGTAAATGAGTGACAATAAGAATAATTAAGATTGCAAATATCTTTTAATTTGTTTTCGTCATTTCTAGCAGCAGCAGCAGGCAGACATA
>VYYJ01002036.1:0-24544 GCA_021029165.1 Cyphoderus albinus
ACCTTCCTCACTTTTGGGGCAGCCTGGCGCACTTGGTAATCCACTGCTGGATTCACTTTCATTGTAACCAAAATTTAGTGGAACGCCATGGTACACATCAATCAGGTCGGTGACAACTCTCTCGAACGAATTCCCTTGTACACAATAGTTGAAAATGTTAACTGCAGAAATGATCAAGAATAGAAACTGAGGAATCCGATGCATTTTGATTTATTGATTAAATGTTTGACTCTAATCCAAACTGTTGATCCTACAAGCTTTGATTGAATACTAAAAAGAAAAATCACTGATTAGTAATCAGTAATAATAAATATGTGACATGCTTTACAACAAACTTGGCACTCATTAAGTCAATAAATAGTATTATTGTTGTCAATACTAATTGCAGATATTGAGATTTCACATGTATATAAATAGAAATGGTTTTATTTTCTGTTCATGTAACTCTATGAATTATTCATTTCACTTCAAGTGGTTAGCAAACAATAAAAGTTGTCCACTAGATGACTATGACATATGTAAAAAATCTTAAAACGCCAATATAAAAATGTAAATCGAAAGTCAAACAGTCATTAAATCAAACATTTAGCAGTCCTCAAACAAACAGTTCAAAATTCACTTATACTTATTTTTGACCAAAAAGATGAAGTTTGAAATTTTTTACAGGTATTGAGGTGTTAATGTTAAATGAGTTTGGTGCAGTGAAATGAAAATACTAAAAAATAATATTTTCCTACTCCAGCAATTTTACAGTCATAAATCATAATTCATTTTTGTGTCTCATTATGTAATAATGAGCAAAAACATTTTAAATAATTTTTCTCGTCGACTTCTCTCATTATTTTGTACTTCTTTCAATCTTGTACTTCAAATCAAGCACCTTTACGAGTTACTGGGAAATCATAAATTGCCGTGTCACTATCATCCAAGGAGCAAGGAATATATAGTATATATCTATCTATTGATGACACATAATTATGAAAATTCTATTCTAACTATGAAAATTTATTAACATAGTTACGTCGGTGGTTGCGAACATATTACTGATATTTTCCTGCACTATCACCTTGAGAAGCCTTATGTAGGATGTTTTAAAATTGTGTTGTAATAATTATTTATTATTATTAAGCAGTAGGGAAGATTAATTCAAAGATGTAATCCAATGTTTACTCTGTACTCTCTGTCATGTATGTAATTTCCCAGTTTTTTGTGGATCAATGAAAATTGAATATAAAAATTGCAATCTGCTTCATATCTGTCTTGCGTTTGTGAAAATCAGTGTCATCATTTACTCTTCGGCTACCTTATCCTCACTCAATTCATATTTATACGTCTTGTTGAATCATGTATGATACATGATGTATCCTTGTTAAATATAGTATGAGTGAAAAAATTTACTGCGTAACATAAATTTAACTTTTTATAATGAGTATATTAAAATAACAGATTAAAAGTTTTAAGCAAATCACATCACAATGCCAACCAAGAAGCCCCAATATGCTGAAAACAATCTGAGGTAAGGGGTTTAGTAATGAAGCAATATTATTACAATAATTATCTTGTTTACCCTTTCCTATTTGGAATTTAATTATTTAATTTACATCCACATAATATGGTAAGGGGAAAAATGACAAACAAATAATTCAAAACCACAAATAATTGATCATTCTATTCAACGCGGATTATACATAGCCCCTTATCGGTATCCATAATACTTTGTATGGAATTCTCTCGATTATAAAACAGCATAACCATTCGCAATTAACTATCAAATTGCCGATCCTATTTGTTTTTCTCTTTTTAGCTTTTTATTCAATATTATAAACCTAATTAAACACTATTCAAATTTCTATGTATTATTAAATTCAAACCCGAACCGAATATATAGTATAAAAAATTATTTCCTAGGAATTTTTCCAGTTAGATAAGCAATAATATATCGTGCGTTGGTAGAACAAACAACTAATTATAATATAATAAACCATAGGTAAACAGGTTTTTGATAGAGCTATATAAAATAAATAATTATTTTGTTTACTCTTTGGTATTTGAAAGTAATTGACAGCTGTTGTTAAGATACAATTGTGAACTAATCGTAAAAATAAAAACGAAAGAAGCTATTAATTTTCCACGCTAACAAGGCACACGCATTACCTATAAAATCAATTACTAACTCGGTCATTAGAAGTTGGTTACATTCCTAAAATACTTCTAAATCTAAAACATTTTGTCTCCAAGAAAGTACAATATGTTACATGAACAACTTTTTCTTAATTTACCTGAATTTCTTTATTTTCTGAGATTTACTATGAGGAAAATGAACTCAACAAAAGGTCCACCCTATCTATTCGAATTTTTCACCTTTATCCGCTGCTGTAATTTATTAAATATTTCCTGGTAAATGTTTCCAATCATGCTTTTAATAATATATTATTTCATGCAGTGGTTTACAAATTGATGGAGGCGAAACTAAACAATACAGTATATTGTTTAGGTAGGTTGGTCTTGATATTAAATTAAGAATCATAATGAACATCGCATCAATTATTATTATTACGTTTTAATTAATGATTAATTTGTTTTAGCACTTTTATTCATCTAATTAATTGTATTTGTTTATTAAAGAATTAAATTGATTAAATGCGTGGCACATTTTACAACACATGCTGATAAACATGATTTTTACAAATATAGTTCATTTTCTCGTCTCCTTTGAATATTTTATTTTATTTTATTCAATATGGATAGTTACGGTTTGAGAACAAAAATGTATAGCCAACATAAATTATAATATTATTAATTTTTGCACACACTTCTTTAGATTTAGCAATTTACATTTTTGTTTAAATTTATTTTGTTCAAACCAATGTACGTAAATACTTTGTAACAATAAACAATCAAGTGATAGTCGAAGGCTACTTCCTTCCCGCCTTAAAAGTATGTTTCTAACTATGCCCCACTATTTCAATGGTGATACGCAGTTGTGCTATGTATGTATGTATATAGAAAAAACTGAAAACTGCGATTTTTCGAAAACCGTTAAATATTTTGTAACGGTTTTTGGAGGTTCCAGACAGGACCACTTTAAAAACATTTGTGCCAAATTTCGAAATCTGAGTATGAATACTTTTTGAGATTTTTGAGGATCACAGACAGCCGTATGTACAAACAGCCCGATTTTAGAAGGCAATAGCTAAGAATTGTTTAAAAATAGTACATTGAAAATCCGCTTACTTAATTTGGTATTATTTATTTGCAACGTTGACCCTTATCGGGTTTGGTATACAAATTGGGTTTTTTGACGTCCACTTAATTTTATTATTGCTTATTGTTAACCAGAATTTCTTCACCGTTTTAAACCAAAATTTAATCTGTTCAATACATGCTAAAACACTAAAAGCTAACATCATAACACTGGAGTAAACCAGTTTCAGAAGAGAAAGCAAATCAATATATGCAGGTTTCCTGTTTTCCACAAGAAGAACGAATATTGGAATAATAATTGTTGAGAACCATACACGGAATATTTTATTCAATTGTATATAAGTGAAGGGTTTGGGATAGCTTTTTTCTGTGTTTGGCAATTGCCGAGAAGATGCATGAACCATTTTAAAGCATCGCCTTACCATTTTTCTCCAACAACCATTTTCACCACACGTATAATTTTGTTTTTTCAAGTTCTGCAAGAACATCCTTAAAGTCTGGCAGTGTCCTCCATTATCTATTACCTTGAAGTAAATTTTGAGAAACCCTGCTTGATCTAACAGATACACGCATTTCATAAAATACTCAGTTATAAAAGCCCTCTGCACAAACCATTCGTTAAAAATTTCAAAACCCGAAATTGGTTGATGAACAGAAGATACTAATCCAGGAAAGATTGACTTTAAATACAAGTTGTTTACAAACGAATCAAAATTGATGAGCGCCAGTTTATTGTAAATTTTGCCTCCAAATTTAATTTTAAAATTGCCTTCATCGTAGTTTTGGTTTTCCCTGTATAATTCCCCAATCAAGGTTTTCAAAGTGCCAAAGAATTCCATTGTTTCATTCAGAGCAAGAATATCTTTATTTAGTGTGGCGCCACCTTCATTCTTATGCAACTCTTCGACATCATGAAACATTAGCCTTACAGCTGACATGTACATGTATTTTACATCTCCAAATGCCACCTCAGTTGTAGTTTTGAGGATTTGCTTGTTATGCACTAACTCTTCCAAACTACGTGGCCACTGAATGCGAACCCCTTCCGAAATAAACGTATACAACATGCCTTTGTAACTGTTTCTGAGTATGAACAGGCTCATCATCCATAACAACCACCACCGAGGAATGTTTCCCAAAGATTGCTCGAATAACTCAGCAACCACGTTAAAAAGTTGTATACTTCTACCACTAATTTGATTCGACACACTATTCAATGTAATAAATAAAGTGAGCGACAGCAATATCAAATACCAAATATGAATATCAAAGGCTTTGCTCAAAACTGCGGCTGTTACACTGGGTCTGATTTGGTACACCGTAAAACTCAAAACCTCAGTGTGCATCATAGGTGGAATATATTCAACAAACCTTTCTTTGTAGGAATACTTGTGACGTTCTGCAGTGACCATCTTAATGTGAGCAATGAAATTCAAATGTTTTGACATAAACCTTGTGTTTGTGACAAGTGAAAAATTCATTTTTCTTTTTATGATGTCAAGTACACATTGTGTCAAACTTGGTTGACGCGCCCACCTTTCGTCAAGTCCTCCGGTGCCCCCAGGTTTGCAATACTCCGAATTAAAATCAGTTTGATCCTCTATCGTGTGTATAACACCTCCTTGGAGTTTGGAGTTCAAGCTGCGTATTTCGTTAATACTATTCCAATTTCCCATAGAAACCATCATCAGTTTTCTCTCACGGACACAGGGAATACAAACAATATATAACTGGGCAGCAGGTTTTCCTACATTGACATACATAACCAGACCTCGAACATAGTATTGTACCACCGAATCGATGAATTTTGGTAGGTAATATGTGTAGAGATCAAACACATTTTGCAAATTTCGTTTCTCATATGCCACTATTACATAGTGGTGTGCCCATTCGTTTGTATATAGGATTAACAATACTTGGTGCAATATATCTATGCAATTTTTAAGGACCTTTGTAGATGACGGCTTCTCTTGAAGCAACACATGTACCGTGCAAGTTGATAACGTAGGAGATTGATGCACATATCCTCCTACTTGAACTTTTCGAAAAGTAAAAGCGGTGTCAATACTCATTGCGCTCACAATTGCTCCAACGTCATCACGAAAGTTTTCATGGTCAATTGATCCATTGTAAGTACGCATTTGCAGTTCTACGTATGCAATATCACACTGCTTTTCTTTATACAGAGCAAACATTGCTTGAAAAGTGTTACTGACAGACTCCGCGTTTAACGCAGAACTCCGTATTTCCGATGAGAGTAACAAAATTCCCGTAACCGTAATGAATAACTTTGTCCGACTCATCTTGGTGATGTGATAAACACTGGCCTGAAAATGCAACGTAAATTTTCTTAAATCAAATCAAAATCAACCAGTTGAAAAATAATTTTCTATTATATGTAATGGAAAAGGAGATGAATAATATTAGAATGGAAAATTACCAGTTATTTAAAATGTCGGTTTTTTCACTGTGTATAACTGTGATCCGCTAGATTTCTAGGTTAAGTATGAAAATCCAGGTAGGGTGTACTGGTGCTATACGCGTGTTTTGCGTGTCAATTATATCGAAAACTCAAAAGGGTTTACTTGATGTAAATTAATGTATATTATTCATTGTTTAATACTTAATAAGATTATTTTTCCAACCTAACCTCATTTTGTTTCCGTTTGTTAAATATAACAAAGCATTGTATTGTGGCGTGTGCAAAATTGTTTTCAATTTGTTGCTTTATGTATCATTTTAAAATTATTTTTGCGAATCTAAAATTCTGTAAAATTCAGTATTCCACATAAAACCGAGTTTTGTAAACAAAACCTCTTCCTTTTTGTTTTGTATTTTTCCAATGGTATTGTATTAACCACTTAATTGAAAACAAAACATCGTTGAAATGATTGACCCTAAACATCAAAAGCGTTTCATTCAACACAATTCTAAAGTGAGAATTTAACTTTGAATAGGGTTTCAATTACGTTTTTATAATCGAACAAAAAGGGAAAAGAGAAAAACAAATGATTCAGTTCCACAATTTGGCAGTTAAATCGGAAAGGCTTTGCTGCCTAAGATGTTTACAACAACACCTTATCTATTGTATAAATTGTATTTTAGAAGTGTGGATTCATACTGTGCGTATTACTATTACCGCTAATGTCAAAGGGTGTCGAATAGAAGAAGCCAATATTCGTTCGTTGTTTGCTGTATTTAATTTTTTATTTGTCATTTCACCCTTCACTTTAATAGTACAGTAAAAAGTTGATTATTTTAATAATATTGCTCCAAAAAAAGATGCTCCTCTGGCAGCTCCACAGAAAAGCTGATTGGAAAACCACTGGAAATTGCTAATGAAGAAAAAAATATTGATTATATAAAAGTTTACGAAAACTAGAACGAAAACGAGAAAGCCTTTCGAAATTCAATAGATTTCGTGTCCATGTTCTAAAGCCTTTCAAAATTCAATAAATTTCGTGTCCATGTTCTAAAGCCTTTCGAAATTCAATAGATTTCGTGTCCATGTTCTAAAGCAATGGTGGATGTACATACTTGCCACAGCTAAAAATACTCAACGCTAAATCTACCAAATGAAAAAAGAAATGCTTCCAAGGTATAATTAAAATCGTGTACAAAGGGTACCTAATTTATACAAAAAAAAGTAATCACTGGAATGACAATCAGGTTGTGGGTCATGGCTCTCTGTATTTGGAAATCCCTCGGACGACATGCGTATAATGTTTCGGCATCGCCTTAAAATTTTCTCCCAACAATAATTTTCAGGGCATGTATAATTCTGCTGGTTCAAATCCCAAAGCGTTTTTCTTAAATACTGGCAGTATGCCCTTGTATGTATCAACTTGAAATAGATTTCACAAAAACCTACTTCATTCATCCTACAAATGCATGTAATTTACAAAGTAATCAAATAAATATTTTCTTTGTACAAGCCATTTTGTTTGATAACAAAAACCCAGAATGGGCGGACAGCTGAGGAACGGAAGATAGTAGTCTAAGAAAAACTGACTTGATGTGATGCCCAGATAAAAACCATCTAAAATTAATGATCGCCACTTTGTTATAGCTTTCGTTGCAGATTTCGAATTTGAAATGTTCATCATTGTGGTCTTGATTTTGCATGTAAACTACCTTCATCAAACCATGTTTCTAAAATTTGACAAAGAAACATATTGTTTTGTTTAGCGCGAAACCATCATCTTTCAGTGGAGCGCCGCCTTCATCGCGATGCATCTCATCCACCTCACGAAACATATCTCTTACGATATGCAGATTTAATGATATTTGTTGAAACATTTGTAATTCTATGTTACATAAAATTTAAATGGAAATGGAAGTATGTAGATATAAGCAAAGAAAAGCTATATCAACACGAATATTCAGTCACGAGGAAAGCTGGAGAATGCCACAATGCAAGATTCCTGGTTGTTAAATAGAAAGTGGGTTTGTGGTCTCACTTAGTTTTATGGTATGGATTATGGATTGGTACATACATTTACAAACATTTCGGAGTTTCTCGTATTGACTGACATGACAACATTGAAAGTAGCTTAACTTGTTTAGAAAGTAGCTTGACTTGTTTAGAAAGTAGTTACATATATACCAAAAATAACGGTTTGTACGTACTGTTTTAACATATTGAGTGATCTATACCATGAATGTATTGTACTATAGCTTTTTGTTTAACTCAGGATAGATAAATCTACACCAAATTCTTACTCAAAATTTTTACGTCTTAATATTAAAGTATGAGTTTTTATGTATGTGACTGTGGGCATACAAAAAGCTATTACGGTAAAAGCAGCTTGTTTTGCAAGTTTGAACTTTGCTAGAAACTAAAAATTGGATAAGAGTAAGGAAAAACCAGAAAACCGAATAATATTTTTACACAGGTAGTTACGACGTCGCTGTTAGGTTGTTCGATTTTCAAAGTTTTGGGTTCGATTTTGTTTAGCCACGTGCCGAATGCATACGACGTAATTTAACTGACGCAAGTCGCCTTTAGAATTATTTAAAAAATGACTGAATTATTTAGTAATGGTAAGCTTGGGTAAATGATGATAAAAATCCATAATCCCACAGTTGATATTCAACTTCACCCATCTCCGCTATTCCTTCATTATTTCTATGCTAGTCTTACACGTACATTTTATCATCAAAATTTGAAAAAAGTGATTAAATATGGCGACGCCACGAATCCTCAATTCAGTCAAATTCTCTCAAGCTGTATTTCGACGGCTCCTCGGTTACGACCATTTCATTTATTACGATTCTGAAAAGGACAGGTTTTCTTTTAGAAAAAGCGAGACAAACATCACTCCGATTTTAGTATCTAATTTTCTCATTCTTCTCTTCTACTTAACTGTTCTCCACTATCTTATTAGAGCATGGCTATCCATCGGCGAAACACTTCCTCATCTAATATTTTTGTACGCCTATGTATTTGCTTCAGTAACCATGCATTTTGCAATTACTTGGATTCATAACAGGTGCGGCGACGTGACGTGGGGAGATTATTTAAACAGGCTGATTAAATTCGAGAGGAGAATAAAAAAGCTTGAAAAACTCAAAACTAATTCAGTAGACATTCTGGGAAGTGTTTGCTTTGGAATTGTTTTTATAATGATTATTATAGGAATATTCGGAGCTCCATTTTTTATCTGGAGGGGGATTGACTCACTCCAGAAATTTCTAGAATTCGTCTATCCAATGTTGTTTAAGAATTATTACACAAGAATAATAATCTTATTGTTGAGATGTGTGGTGCTTGAATGGATAGTTATTGAGTTGCTTCGATCCCTCTCTGTCATTATTGCACCAACGCTCCTGGTTTTCAGGATTTATTGGAAGTGCATTCGTTCTATTCGCAACATGAAACCGTCGGAAGCTGCTCTTAAAATTTATACCCAATTACGTTGCATACACAACGTTGGACGCGATGGTCTTGGTCAATATTGCGCCCTTCTTATTGCTGTAGCATTTGTGTTTTGCGTAATTGGCAATTTTCTTGCGGTTGTGGGTTGGTCTGTGATTCCGTTTTTCATAAATGTAATTATACTTTCAGTAACAATTATCACCTACACATGTGTCTCTTACGTCCTCCCTATTACCATTCATTGTCACGAACTCAGCCAAGAGTTCATTTGGAAATGGAAGCTGTCGGTTTGCAATTCTAGGAGCAGAATGGAGTTTAGGACACTGCAGAAAATGTACATGGCACAACAACCGATTGCTTTCTCCTATGGTGACTCGATATTTGAGAAGGAGACAAAAATTAATTATTACTATAACATTTTGTCCTATAGTATCAATGCTTTAATGTGTTTCAATATTGATTGATATGTAATGTTGTGACCTGTTGTGTTCTATAAGAAAATATTATTCGTTAGAAACATTTAGAAAAGTAATAAAAATGTTCAACCAAGCTAAAAATGTGTAATCCTTTTCATGTTTTGCTTTCAGTATTCATCGAATAATATACAGTGTACATTAGATTAAATTGCAGTTAATTTTCAAAATGAAAATACGCAATAGTTTTGTTGATTTGTGAAGGATTCTAGTTTTGAAAACTGTATCATATTTATTTGTAATAAGCGATGTTCATTTTTTAATTGACCATTTAATCGAAAATTTCGAATCCGCTTTTACATTTACATAGATTTACTTAATACATTTTTCGTTTATTAATACGATTAAGCACATATTTCGCATTACTTCTTCAATTATAATTTTCGCATCACTTATTCTATGTTTAGAGCATGAAAACACACATTCCTATTGGTCGATTTGCCTAAATTAATATTTTATTTCTATTGACGTTTTCACATTAAAACAGAAAATGTTGTTTGAGAGTAGTTCCAAAATACAATATGAATAATGCAAAATAAAACTACATTTTTGTACAGGGTACTTTGCTACATAAGATTATGGACAAATTTAACAGCGCTAAACTTAATTCCACTTTTGTAAACAATTTTCAAGAATTATAAATAACTGAAAGTTAATTTTTACCAAATATATTTTACGACTTTTCAAGGCTATTCCATTATTATAATAACTCCTCGGTTTGAAATAAACAACATAACAGGGAATTTACTGAAACGGAATTTTTATTTGCTTAAGAAAATAAACCCCATTTCACTACCTTAAACATTTTTATTTTTTCGAATAATTTTGAGTAAAAATGGTTGGCTTAAAAACCGGTTGCGAGTTATGATGTCCCAATGCTTGTAATTGTTGTTAAATGTCCTTTGGCGAAAATATTAGGTAAATTTTCTCTGCTAATTCTTGGGTACCATTTTTTTGTTCCCGATTTTTGTTTAAAAAAAACAATAGTGAGTTTGTTTTGTTGTTTTTGTTTGTGTTGTTTTTCTGAATATTCCGTTATGTTTTAAGGAAACAAAATAAAAAACAAAGACTTTTTTGTTTAAACGAAACCCATATTAAGTCCTCTTTGTTTAGAAAAACAAACAAAACATACAACGACAACCTTAGCCAATTCAATTACAAAATTAATTTATATTCAATTGTATTCCTATTTAGAAGTATAATGTAAAATGTAAAATTCAATTTCAACATGTTAGTTATATTTTCTAATTAAATAAATATTTAATATTCTGCTTACTTGTAACTACTGTGTTTGAAGCTACAAGCTAGTGCTTTGCAAGTTAGTTTCTTGCCTATAATTTCGTAAAATAACTATTTAATACATTTTTAGTTGTTTTAGTTTTAATAATCATGTGTGCTAGTTAATTTTAAAAAACTGGTTGCTTTAAAAGTTTTGATCATCATTTAATTACGTTTTGTTTCAAGAACAAAACCATTTCACTGAAAATAACTATTTCTTTAAACAACAATATGATCTTTTGTGCTAGTTATTTACTTTTTAGATATGTGGTTCTTTTATATTTTAGCCTTTACTTTTTCTTGTCATTATTATAATGTTGCTTTAATATTTGAACACGTTTTAAAATAAGTGGGAGGTGCAGGTTTTTATTCATTATTTGAAATACTTTGTTGTTTAATGTCGATAGATGACGATTTAGGAGCTCTTGGCGACTATTATATTTTAAAGTTTAAAGCAATTTTATTTTTATAGCAATTTTATTTCAATAGAGAAATATTGTCGGAAACAATTTGTTTATTAGTAATCCATGAGCAGTAAACAAAATAATTATCTACACTCATCATGACCCATTAATATCAAACCTAAAAATACTTGTTAATATACAAAATACAGTTTTTCAAGCAATTCTAGATAATTTTGTAGTACGAGCTGATACAATGAACAGTAAATTTTCCATGATATTAAGTATGGTGGAATACTATTTTAATAATATTTAACTACTTTTTGCACTACGTATGATGAAACTTCCTAGTAATATTACCTGTCTGAAAACTGTAATTCAAATTTAAGTCAAAATAAGTAGCTGAACAGTCAATCCATTTGCAACATCCAAACATCGAAAGGGCGTGTAGGATTCGATGAAATTAGCATCCCCGAACTCTATCCTCATGTATCTGCCACAGGACTTCCAAAAGCGTATCAACCATTTCTTGTCACGTCTTTTATCCACGCGGTGGCAATTTATCCTACCGACACGTACAATTTCCATTGACTTTGAGCGTACCGTTGACAAAGTTCCAAGCAAAACGAGAAGGATGAATATGGCATCAAATACACACAGAACCAAAATACCTTGCAAAATCCAACCCAACTCTTTGACTAGAATTTGAATGGAAGATGGCATGATGCCATTGGCATCACGATAATTGATGTAATTGTGATAGGCACCATTACTTGTTGATGTTGTTATGCCAAATAAGCATCAGTTGGAGCTGCCTGTAAAGTAGAGTAATTTTGTTGGCATCCATGCACATGGTCAAATGTTCCTGTATCTCGTTAAAGATGTCAATGCAGTTCAATAGCAGAAGAACAACAAGATTTATCATGAAGGAACCGCAAAACACAGCCGCGTACCCACCAAGATGCCAAATGCCATAATTCAAGAGAACGACAAATAAAGTTTTTAGTTGCTCTTGAATTTCGAAACTATCCAAGTTCTCTTTCAGCAGCCAGTAGCCCAGCAAAGCGGAATGACGGAAGTTTCCCCAGTGAATAGCAAGCACCATCCCGATAAGAAGCAGGGCTCCTACGGCGTTTGTTCCCACACTCAAAAGAATGCAGAGTCCTTCGTTGAAATGTGGCATTTTCCTTTCTCTCCTACTCATAATTTTTACTCTCTCGCTGAATCGTAAAAGCTCGTTGAGAAACGGCGGAATTTCATCAGCGAGGTTTTGCAAATCCACGAAGGAAGATGGTGAAACTTGTGAGAAGAAAAATGCTAAGCAACGACACTGTCTTTGTGTTGATGGAATTCCAGGATTCATGTTGTAGAGTTCTACAGGTAAGAAGAAGCAACGGAATTGCCGTTGAAAATACAAGGATGTTGTGCAGCCGTACTATTTGTTCTGTGACCACTTTATAGGTATGGCTCGGTATTTTGTATTTGAAAGATTCCGCTTCAAAAAGTATTGCTAAATGGTTTAACCTGGTCACAGTACAGGAAAGTATGTAAATTAATCGACGGATGAAAACATCAACTTGAGACATGTCGATATTCTTGCTTAGAATTAAACAGGAAATCTTTACGCAGTAGAAAACAATTGTGAACTGGGGCGTTGCTCTACAGATAATGATTAGATTCAAAATGATAAGGAACAACAGATTATTAAATATATGGTAAGGTGTAAGGTTTGGTAAATGACTCAAATTTTCCTTGGCTACTAACCTATTATATACTTTGGTAGGTATCAATTTTATGGTGAATGATTAAATGAACTCAAACAGAAACTTCATTACGTAAGTAATGCAAATTTAAACACTGCAAATATGAATTATTATTGAAGCGAAACTTTAACATTTTATCTTCCGAATAGAAATGGATCAGTAAATAGAATTGTGCTACATTTGCTTGGTAAACGATAAAACAATTATTTGCTTTCCTGCCAAATCAAATGATTTAGATTCTTTGAACCCAAAGTATGAAGTAAGTGAAGCAGAGTAAGCTTGAGATAAATGATTGACATGACCGTTACTGGTTGGAAGTTGGAACTACGTAAATATCATTAATATATTACCTGAAACATTTGAAGTGTACATTTACAGCTTTAGCATGGCAAAACTAAATAGTGAATTTCTTTACATAAACCTTTCCACTCACTGTCGTTACAATTCTGCATGAGCCATCAGTTGACATGTGAAGTAGGGTGCATTCAACCGAGTGCCACTGTAACGAAAATTAATGTGATAATTTTGGCAAATTATTTACAGAGCTTACCTAACATTTCCATTAAGGAATAAGACATACTTATTCCTCATATTCATTGATGGTAATATGAGGTAAGCTCTGAATGTTTGAATTGTGTAATTAATTTTGTGTTACTTTTATTACTGTTTACTTTTAATAAGCCTGGGTCTTTTACAATTCTTGATTCTCAGAAATTTTTAGTCATTATAGTTTTTGTTCAATATTGGAATACGTTTTACAGAAAGTATTTTCACACTTACGAGGTAACGGTTTCAAGTTGAATCTTTCAACCCATTCTCTTTTATTTGACCTCATACTTTCAGAAACTATTCAACTTTTTAATATAACACTTCATGATTAATATTCGGTTGCAAGGGTCGAAGGTTTGCAAGACATTTATCAATGAAACAAGATTTTTTAAGTATAATACTTGTACGGAGTTGTCACGAAAGTTCGTAAAACTAAACAATAAAACTCAAATTGTGAACATTTTATAATAATGAAAAGCTCTTTGTTTCGAGACGAACAGCAATATTGGGAAGTGAATAATATTTTCTGATTCTGGCGTGGATTCATACTCAATGGCAATATCGACTCCAAAATTGAAAGTTGTTCCAGTTCGAGCTATTTCGATGACACTTTGAAGTGAAACCACCAGTTTTTTTAACAAATAATTTTAGAATTATTGAATTAGGAGTGATATTTCAGCTGCGGTGTGGTGACGGCGGCAAAAAAATAATACAAATTATTATAGTTTGAATGGAGAAACAATGGTGGAAATGATTTGCTTATTATTGCTTATACAGGAGCAATGCATAAAAATAATTATTTACATAACGCATAACATAACTTGCTGCATTCAATAAGATTTTATTAAGACACAATTGCGTCTTAAATAAAGCTCTAGCTGCTTAAAGTTATAAATTATTTTAAAGCAAAATTGTTTTAACATTCTTACTCGTTTATTATAAAAATGTTTAATTTCAATTCTTATCTATGATTTCTTTCTTGACGTTTTATTTATATCCTCATTTTTAGCTTTCTGCTTAACAATTCTTGTATATGACTCGTCTCCTCAAAGTACAACTTTCTCAGAATCTATGAATCATTCATAGTTTACATACCTACATAGCATAACACATCCACAAACGCACGTACTATAGAACTAAAATGATAATTATTTTTTGTTGAGTAAGAAACACCCCATTTCATATTTTACACAGACTGCAGTGGCTGCACCATTTAACACTATCGCATCGGTTAATCGGTAATACATTATCAACGCATGTTGTGGCATAAGTACCTAACAAAAACTTTTTTCATGATGCGATGGTGCTAACATATTTTGTATATGAGCATCATATTAGTGGGAATGAGCTTTGAAGTGGCTTCATTTAAGCTATANTAGTGGGTATGAGCTTTGAAGTGGCTTCATTTAAGCTGCAAAAATCGCTCTTTTAAACGTTAAAAGCTTACGTGATCAATGAAGTAGATCGAGAAGATATAAATACGTTCACAACAGAATATTTCGTCATTTCATTTTCTGCTTTATGAGTATTTTGACCAGACATAATTTCTTGTCATTAATTGCGTGCAAATATTTAATCAGTTGATTTAACAAGTTCTAAAAGTAAACCTTAAACAATTTGTTACTTTTTTTAGTTAAATTTTTAAAAAGCTAAAAACATTTTGGAAATGGGGCGCCCGAGGTCAACTGCCAGAGCCAGCTCCTCCATTGCGAATAAGGCCATCAAACGTCGAAACAACCGCCGTGAGAAAAGGAAACTGGAAGAGCTATTGAGTCTGCCTGTGCATAATGTAGAAAAGATTGTGGATAAGCGCTGTTATCAAGTATCAGGCAAAATAGAGTATTTTGTCAAGTGGGTGGGTTATCCACACAAGGAGAACACCTGGGAACCTAAGGAAAATTTTTTATGCCCGGGCTTGATTGATGCATTCGAGGAGGAGCTGCAGTCAAGGAGTCGAAACCCAACTACGAAATCTGAGCACGAGCATCTTGTTGACAACTTATCTGAAGCGGATACTGTATCGGTAAAAGAGCGTTTTTATTTTCTGCTAGCTGTCAATAACTTCTCCTACTAATTTAATATTTACTTTGTGTTTTGACAGGAAAAGGAATCCATCCTTAACAATAAAGAAGAGCATTCCAAGTCCATCGAAAATCCAGATCGTGGGATACCATCAACAGCTCCGGAGATCATGACCACCAGCAGCAGTGAAGATAAGGTTCAACCGCTCAAAATAGTGAAAACATGGGGTAATGCATGGACAACCTTTCTTTGGAGGCATTTCATCTCAGGAGAACCCGAATTGCAAATTTTCCAAGTCTGAACCTATGGAAAACAGGGAAAATGTCAACCAAGTTGCCAATGATGAAGAAATTGGCGGGCCACACAAAATGTTCAGATTTAAAAGCTACAAATCTTCATAGACATTTGTTTAGTTTTAATGATGCATAATATATTTGTACATCTTTTATTTTTAATGCACTATATGCAAAGAAATTGGCACTGTAAAATATAATCGATATTTCTTTATTGAACATGCCGTTCTTGCAAGTTGTGTTAATCAGGTTGAATTAAATAGAATTATAAATAATTTGAAACTCGCTCTTGAATAAGTCCGCAAGTGACTCATGGACAAAAGCCATGTCATTTATGTACTTGTCTTCAATTAATTTGAGAAAAACGTAGCCTCTCTCCTGCATAAATTTTTCCAGTTGGTTCATTGGCTTGTCCACTGGAATAAGATATATTCAATGGTTAAAAACTTAAATTGGATTCTATCGAATGGAATGGTGTTTAGAATTTCTAGCCCAACACCCAGCTCTTTGGTAATTTTGATGGCATTTTGGAACAAACAATATAGTAAATAGTAAATTGTTGTTTAATCTTAGAATATATTTTTCCGTGGTGAATGGACAACGTTCGCTAAAATACTGATTGAGTATCATGTATATATCATGTTGTTAATTTCATGCATCTTGTAAATAGCAATTGGCACTGCTGATTATTATATGAAATGTGAGTAATTTTATAGTTTGAAAGCTCTTATCATTTATTCAGTTTGTTATCTTACAAAAGTAAACTTGAATGAAATTATGTGCGTACACGGGCATTTTCCCCTGCAATATTTTTGATTAAATATAACAGTTAGAATATATGGTATATTTATAATACTTCAAACTTAACCAGATAACAGATCTTCATATTAAGTTTGGACTAATTAGGATTTTGTGCATCCAACAAATGCTTGGATATATTTATGGTTAAATTCTAAGTCGTTATTATGGTTGCCGTTTTACCTTTCGGATCGTTATTATAAGTTGAAACTGCCACGATAGATACAATCTCTTTGCAAGCATGGCAGAAGTAATGTAAAAAAGTCTCCTTCCTCGGCTTAACTGGTTGCTTAAAATTTGAACGAACTCCTCCAAAATGTCGGCCTAATCGATATTCCGATATTCCCATTGCTTACAGTACGGCTGTTTTAAAAAGTTAATTATTAGATACATATTCACATTTATATAAGCAATCTTAAAGGTATTATAAACAACTGAAAGAAAGCTAATGATATGAAAACGCATTTACGTCTTTTTACGGTATGTATAATCCCTTTTGTTTGGAATGAATAAACAACTCAACAGAAATCAACTCAACAAAAATCAACTGGAACAGAATATTTTTAATTTGCTTCAGAATTTATTGATGCAAACAGGATTGTTTGTCAAGCAATTCCAGAAATTTGTAATTACGAGGTAGAACAGTGAACAGACAATTTCCCATGCTATTTTGCATGATGGCATACTACTATTTTAATTAAACGACGTATGGTGTACTAATATGTATATGCTTAAACTTGCTGAAGCCCAGCAAAGCGGGATGACGGACGTTTCCCCAATGTATAGCCAGCACCATCCCGATAGGAAGCAGGGCTCATACGGCGTTTGTTCTCACACTCAAAAGAATGCAGAGTTCTTCCTTGAAATGTGGCATTTTCCTTTCTCTCCTACTCATCATTTTTACTCTCTCGCTGAATCGTAAAAGCTCGTTGAGAAACGGCGGAATTTCATCAGCGAGGTTTTGCAATCCACGATGGAAGATGGTGAAAGTTGTCAGAAGAAAAGTGCTAAGCAATGACACTGTCTTTGTGTTGATGGAATTCCAGGATTCATGTTGTATAGTTCCACAGGTAAGCAGAAGCAACTGGATTGCCGTTGAAAATACCAGGAAGTTGTGGAGCCGTACTATTTGTTCTGTGACAGCTTTATAAATATTACTGGGTATTTTGTATTTGTGAGATTCAGCATCAAAAAGTATTGGTAAATGGTTTAACCTGGTCACAGTCCAGGAGAGTATGTAATTTAATCGACGGATGAAAACATCCACCTTATCCATGTCGATCATCTACCTTAGAATTAAACAGGAAATCTTTAGACAGTAGCAAAAAATTGGGTGAACTGGGTCCTTGCTCTACAGAGAATGACTAGATTCAAAATGATAAGGAACAGCAAATTATTTAATATATAGAACGGTAAATGACTCGAACTTTCCTTGGCTAAAACCTATTATATACTTTGGTAGGTATGAATTTTATGGTGAATAATCCAGAGAACTCAAACAGAAACTCTATTATGTAAGTAATACAAATAAACACACTGCAAATATGAATTATTATTCAAGCGAAACTTTAACATTTTATCTTTCGAATAGAAATGGATCCGTAAATAGAATCGTGTAAGTATATTTTCTTGGTAAAATTTTATTTGCTTTCCTGCCAAATGAAATTATTTCGATTCTTTCAACCCAAAGTAAGTGAAGCAGAGTAAGGTTGAAATAAATAATTGACATGACTGTTACTGGTTGGAACTCCGCAAATATCACTAATATATTACCTGAAACATTTGAAGTGTACAGTATATTTACAGCTTCGGCATAGCTAAATTAAATAGTGAAGTTCTTTACATAAACCCTTCCACTAATTATCGTTTCATTTTCAAATGAGCGATCAGTTGACATTTGAAGTAGGAAACACTCAACTGAGTGCCACTGTAACAAACATTTTGGCAAATTATTTACAGAGCTTATGTACCTAACATTTCCGTGAATGAAGAAGACATATTCCTCCTTAATTGTAATGTTGAACTCCTTGAACCCACTTCTATTGAATTTACTTTCAGAATGAAATTAATATTTTTTAATTACAGCCCTAATTTAATACGTTGATTATTTAAAGCAGGGTTGAAGGGTTCGGTAGGGTTGGGTTTGCAGGAAAGGAATTTTCTTGGCTTTGTGTAACTGAGTAAAGTAATGTTTGAATTGTGTAGATAATCTTGTCTTTACTTGTTTTGTTACTGTATTTAATTACTTTTCTTTAACAAGTGAGGGTTCGTTAGAATTCTTAATACTCAGCTATTTCTACTTCTACTCATTATTGTTTTATAAAGTTAAATATTGGAATACGTTTCACAAAACCCACTTTCACACGAGGTAACGGTTTCAACCTATTTTTTTCAATTGACCATTGACCTCATACTTTCATAAACTAATACACTTTTTGATATAACACTTCATGAATAATATTAGGTTGCGTTATGGAGAAAAACAGAGTGCACGGTGAAGATTTTTCCTACGTAAAAACAATTTTCACCGGTAATAATATTTTCATATAAAAAGTACTGGGTGGTCACGAAAGTTTGTAAAACTAAACAATAAAATTCAAATTGTGAAAATTGCTTGAATCTGCATCTGCATTTACATTTTCTCCCATGTTAAATGCCATAAGGAATCCTTATTAAGGATTGTACTTAAAAAACCATGTTTTTATAAATATCCTGCAAACCTTTGACTGTTGCAACATAATATTATTCATGAAGTGTTATATCAAAAGGTCAATCAAAGAGAATAGGTTGAAACCGTTACCTAGTAGGTTGGTTATCAATAAGTAAAATCAATTTATCCTTACAAAAATTAACCTTTGCTACACGCTAACATTTGAAATGGTATCCAAAATATATCAACCTTTTGTATAAAAACCAAATCGATTTTTAAAACAAAGAACTTTAGAATTATTGAATAAGCTGTAAATATTTCAGCTGCGGTGTGGTGACGGCGGCGGCCGAAAAATAAAATACACAAATAATTTTTTATAGTTTTGAATGGAGAAACATTAGTGGAAATGATTGCTTATACAGGAGTAGTAAATAAAATAATTATTTACATAATGTTATGCGCATAACATAAAACTTAACTTGCTGTATTCATATAAGATTTAATTAAGACACAATTGCGTCTTAAATAAAGCTTTAACTGCTTAAAGTTATAAATTACTTTGAAGCGCCATTGTTTTAACAATTTCACGTTTATTATAAAAATGGTTATTTTCAATCCTTATATATGATTTTCTTCTGACGTTTTATTTATATCCTCATTTTTAGCTTTATGTTTAACAATTCTTGTATATTACTTGTCCCCTCAAGGTACAATTTTCTCTCACTAATGGTAAGAGCAATTCATAGTTTACATAACTACATATAGCATCACACATCCACAAATGCACATACATACATACATAGACCTAAAATTATCTTTTGTCATTCATCATTTGTTGAGAGAAAAACACCCCATTTCATATTTTACACATGCTGTATCATTTAATGCTATAGCATGGGTTAATCGGCATTACATTATCAACGTACATGTATGTATATTGTGGACCACAACTTGTGGTATAAGTACCTAACAAAAACAAAACGTTTATACATGAATCATGATGCAATGGTGCTAACATATTTTCAATATGAGCATCATATATCATTATAGTGGGAATGAGCTCTGAAGAGGCTTCATCTGAGCTGGAATAATCGCTCTTTTAAACGTTGAGCTTACGTCATCAATGAAGTAGATCGAGAAGACATACGTTCAAAACAGAATATTTCGTCATTTCATTTTCTGCCTTTTCTGAGTATTTTGACCAGACATAATTTCTTGTCATTAATTGCGTGCAAATATTTAATCAGTTGATTTAACAAGTTCTAAAAAGTAAACATCCTCACCTTAAACAATTTTTTACTTTTTTGAGTTAAATTTTTAAAAAGCTAAAAACATTTTAGACATGGGGCGCCCGAGGTCAACTGCCAGAGCCAGAGGCTCCTCCAGTGTGAATAAGGCCATCAAACGTCGAAATAACCGCCGTGAGAAAAGAAAACAGGAAGAGCTATTGAGTCTGCCTGTGCATAATGTAGAAAAGATTGTGGACAAGCGCTGTTATCAAGCATCAGGCAAAATAGAGTATTTTGTCAAGTGGGTGGGTTATCCAGACGCGGAGAATACATGGGAACCGAAGGAACACTTCCTTTGCCCGGACTTGATTAATGCATTCGAGGAGTGGCTGCAGTTAAGGAGTCGAAACCCAACTACGAAATCTGAGCACGAACACCTTGTTGACAACTTATCTGAAGCGGATACTGTATCGGTAAAAGAGCGTTTTTATTTTCTGCTAGCTCTCAATAACTTATCTTACTAATTCACTATTTACCTTGCATTTGACAGAAATCCATCCTTAACAATGAAGAAGAGCATTCCAAGTCCATGGAAAGTCCAGATCGTGGGATACCATCAACAACTCAAATCATTACCTCCAGCAGCAGTGAAGATACTGTTCAACCGCTCAAAATAGTGAAAACATGGGGCAATGCCTGGACAGTTTTTGGAGGCATTTCATCTCAGGAGAAGCCGGATTGCAAATTTTTCAAGTCTGGCCCTATGGAAAACAGGAAAAATGTCATGCACGTTGACAATGATGAAGCAATTGGCTGGTCACATAAAAAATTTCGATTTAAAAGCTACAAATCTTCCTAAATATATTTATGTAGTGCTGATGATGCATACGTATATGTATGTAGTATATTTATTCAATTGTTCATCTTTTATTTTTAATATAAATATGCAAAAAAAATGTCACATTGAAATGAAATAAATATTTCTTTATTGAACATGGTTTTCTTGTAAGTTGTTTTATTCAGTTTGAATTAGAAATAATTTGAAATTCGCTCTTAAATAAGTCCGCAAGTGAATGATGGACAAAGGCCATGTCATTCGTATATTTGTCTTCAATTAATTTAATAAAAACGTAGCCTCTCTCCTGCATGAATTTTTTTAGATGTTTCATTGGCGTGTCCACTGGAATAAGATTATATTCAATGGTTAAGAACTTAAATTGGATTCTATCGAACGGAATGGTTTTCAATATTTCCAGCTCAACACTCTCCACATCCAAACTAAGATAGTCCACCGTTGTGATATTCAATGCTGCAAGCATCGTGTAAAGTGGAATGCATTGGATTTCCACTGGGATCAATTCCCCATCCGTCGTTGAATTCTGCATTGAGTCCATTCCTATGTGACTAGGATTCACAAACAATGTCACTTTTTGTGTGTACGTTGTTGTGCAACAGGCAGCATTGATGCTCCACGCCTTTCGGTTTTTTGATTGAAGCATTTTGTAATATTTTGGATTGGCTTCAATTAGCAGACCATTCCAACGATGGAGCTGTTCAAGATCGATGGTTGTTGAAAGATACTCGCCGTCATTGGCACCAAGGTCAATAAAAAATCCACGGGATGTAAGGCCCGTGTCAATTAGGTATGTTTTTATTAGCCGGATTTTTTCATGGATTGCGGCCGTTCTTTTGTTAGGCTTCTCTTTTACAGTTGACGTCTTTTTCTTTAGATTATATGAAAGGGTTGAAGGTGGAACCAAATATTTCTCTCTAAAAACATTTTGTTCACAATCAGTTCCATGTAAGATTAGAATTATTATTCCGGAACTACATATGTGTAACACTAAAAAAGCAAAATATTACACCTCACTATATCAATTAAGCACGGGTCGTCCATTCTTGCACCTGTTTCGAGATTATATTGTCTGTAATCACCTGCAAAAATCAAAGTATAAATCAAGTTTTAATTTTTCTCTATGTAAAAATGTTTTTGTAATTCAATACAAATGATTCAAATACTTACAGTTGTAGGTACTGTAGAATTTTACTGCTTGAAGAATGTCGCTCGACAAGAAATAATTTTGCTTCGTGGATATAATAATAATTAGAAATACAATGGTCACTGCGAGAAATAAAAGTTTCTTTGGTGGCATTTTGGTACAAAAAGTGTAGTAAAATTTTGTTTAAGCTTATAATATATTTTCCTTGTGGTGATTGAACAGCGTATGGTAAAATACTGAGTGCGTATCATGTTATTAATTTCATGCATTTTGTAACAAGCAATTGGCACTGCTGATTATTATATCAAATGGGACTAATTTTATAGGTCGAAATCTCTTATCATTTATTCAATTTGTTATCTTACAAGAGTATATAAACTTGAGTGAAATTATGTAAATACGTACACGGGCATCAAGGTTTGCACCTGCAATAACAGTATGATAATATATGGGATATTTATTTAACCAGATAACAGTGTTTCATCAATAAAATTTAGACTCATTGATTTTTTGAATGCAACAAATGCTTGGATATATTATGTTTAAATTTTAAGCTGTTGCGGTTACCCGATGTATGTAACAATATTTACATAGATATTTGAGTAATATTGATTAAAGTAGTGTGAAGTTGAATGTAATCATCACTATCATTAAAGATGTCTTACATATTCTGCCATGTCATCACTGACTACTCTATTTAAATATTTAGTAAGACTTGAAATGGATTTTGTTTATGCATACATATTTGTAGGCCCTATATTATGCTATCAATTTTTGGTTAATTTTGGGAATCATTTTTTCTAAACCTAAAATTCGAATAAATTTGAATATCGCAAGACGTGGAAATATTTCATGTCAGAATTGCGAAAACAAGATTGAAGTTGATGTCAAAATAATGGAATTGAAAATGTGTATGAAAAGTTATTTAGATAGATAGAATGTAAACGAAAGGGTAGGAAGCTATCACTTTGGGCTACTACTCAACGTGTATCTATACGACTTAAAAATAAACAAAAATGTTAGGAAAAATCAATTAATTCAACACACGAAGCTGTCCACCATTTTCGTATGGAATAATGACTGAATGCCAATGGAAAATTTTCAAAAATAATTTCCAGCGAAGTAAGTATGTAATGGAAGAGTACGTAAAACTAAACTTCTTTAGAAAAATCTGTATCGGGGGCATTACAATTTTGAAGCTAACGAATGTCAAAAGTTGGTCAGTGAAAGTAGTGCATTGTATTCGAAACCGTTGAAATGTCGTTTATAATGAAACTAGCGTTGCTGAATTTAGCCCTTATCTCAGTTTCTGCACAAATAAACGACGAAGAGCGAATACTATACGAGAGAGAAAAGCAACGTAGCATTAATTTTATAGAAACATATTTTTCAAGGCTGAGAGACGACCACAGAGGAAATAATAAACACGGGCACCAACCAGAACAAGGCTTCATTGACACTCTGATGTTACATACAATTAATAGTGTGGTAAATAAATTCGGTACCATATTCACAGTGGGGCTTGAGGAAATCACCGGATTACCTCCGACAATAGAATTGCGGTAGATTTTTCCAAAAGCAGCAATTTACCAATGGGAACGATTTCGCGAAAACGAGGGATCACCACATTTCATTTTATTGCAATGCAACATTGACACTTTTGTTTATTGTGATACTCCAAAACGATTGAAACACTCAATTTGGGACTTTGGCATATTCATGAGGCCGTTCTCTTATAAAGTTTGGATTGCACTTTTGTTCTCTGGTTTATTCACAACAAGAAAAGGCCACCGGCGGACGCCGGTGAAGATGAAGCAAATAAAGAATCTCAGTGAGGGCAAATTTAAGATAAGACGTCACGTATACATGTTATACGATACATACAACTGTATCCCAAAATATTATCAAATATATGCGTTTCTGCCTGCCGGCGTCATCAGTTAGGGACGGCATCACCCTAATACGCATATTTGCGGGTTTGTTACTGGAGTTTTCCTTCTCCTATG